>JAPYZA010006844.1:16078-26682 GCA_030522685.1 Eupelmus azureus
TTTAAATTAACCCTTTGTTACACGATTTTTTAACAACGTTTTTAACTTAATTTTTTTATAACAATAAATGAAATATTATTGCTAAAACTTATCTCATAGTTAAAGTAATATGTCTAGACTTAGAAATGGCTTATTACATGAAAAAAAGGTTAGATAATACAACCCTACATAAAGGTGTTTTTCCCGGAAGGTCAAACTAGTATATTCTTACGTATTTTCACTCGAAGTCAGAATCAAACAATAAAGAATCTTTTTTTTTTATTTCCAAAATAACCAACACGATCGAAAAATCAAAAATCCGATATGGTTTACTACTACGTAACTATCTATTGGAAAAACTGAAAATATTCAATCATTACTTAATCTGGGATCGTGTGTATCGCAAAAATTTGTTAAAAATTTTTCAGATAATGAATAGTTTGTGGATGAAAATCTAAATTTGCATGAGAAGTAATATGAATTACATCCTGTAGAACCACTTCTATCTCTACGATGTCAAACTCTATATCAAATATTCACAATGTTAAATATTCCTGGTTCAAGAGTGGTTATCGTACAATGGATCGGAGGATTTCAGAAATGTCGTACATTTTAGTTTTGAAGAGTCATATGTTATTCATTATGAAGTCAACGCATGTAATAATATTGCTATTCTTGGTGCAAAAATTCGCTTTCTTTAAATCACTTTTTTGAAATTATCATTATTATTCTACTTATGACCCATAGTGCTTCAATATGTAAAATATTATTTTATCAAAATGAATTTTAATTTACAAGATTTATTGAAGTATTAAATTTAATTTATTTATCAATGTATCTAAAAATAAAATGATATATTATTAATGTTAAGTTAAAAGTTGTTCAAAGAATAGATTTACAATGTCAAGACATGATAAGAGATTAGTTAAAAAAGTAAGAAAATTAATCACTTGAGAATAAAAATTAACTATTAGAGGTTGACCCAAGAAGCTTAATATCAGATTCGAGTATAATAAAATTAGATCCTAGTTACGACAATTTATTTTTGCATAGTATTATTGTTATATTAATTTAGTTTTGATTTATTCTAAACGTGAAAGTTTCTCTAACTGGTATTTTTAAATATACTCAGCTAATAATATTGTACAACGTAATTAAGATAAAACTACATATTTATAAATGGTGTATAAGAGAACTTTTAAAGTAAGCTTTAGCTTATAAACATGTCTATTATTCAGAAAATTAATCGACATATCTTCCCAGTAAAAACAAAGCTCGATCCCGTAGATGACATTGCACTTTCATTTCACCATACGAATCTTCCGTCTTCAAACATCCTCTCTGATACGTGACACATGCGATTTGTTTTACCCCAACACTTTTACACATAGCCAATCTTCTACTTTCTTCTCTAAACCTACTATAGTACGATCGAGAAAATTGAAATATGAATGGGCAAAAGTTTTTCTATTGCAACAAAATCATATTTGTTATGCACTTTTGAAAATTACTTTTGACATTCTCAATTAAAATTATTTTTACCTTATACAATTTCTAATAATATATAAAAATGCATATACTTATATTACGTTTTTGAAATTACGTTTTCAAGTTATCGTACCGTAAATAAAAAAGCAATGTAATTAAGAAAAATTTTGTATTGGTTACTTTAAAAACCAAGAAAAATAATGTATTAGTTATTTAAAAACTTAAAAATATTCGAAACAGTAGCTGTTTTAAAAAATTTATGAAGAAAATATTTTGTACAGTCGATTTTCGAAAATGCATAACAAATAGATACAATTTTGATAAAATTGAAATATAAAAAAATATGTGTTTCATTATTTTCGAAGAACAGAAAATTTCAGTTTCGAAGTCATCGATAACATGTTATGTAGTCCATGGGCTTACCCCGTTTGTTGTGAGATGAAACTGGTCATATAGTCAAAAGTCCCATCTTCTTCTTCTTCTTTTACTGGCATTGGGCTTAGCCCTGCGCCATCATCCAGTGAAAAAAAAAGAAAAAAGTCCCATCTTATCTATTCTTTTGCTTTCGCATCGATAAGATTTCTTCGGAAATTAAACCAATCATTACAAACCAATTCTCGCTATCCTGTTCAAAGTAATTCGTTTATTCGGCCCAAAAGTAGAAACACATTGACATATCTTGACAAGAAAACGAGAACGCAATTTTACAAGTTACATAAAATTTATGTAAAATATTATGATCTAGTTTGAATTTTGTAAAACCAATCATATTTTATAGAATAAAAATGAATGCAGCGTGATGCTTCTATACTATTTCAGACTATGAATATCATACAGTTTTTCGATCAAGAAATAATGCATTTCGATATGAGTTTAAAAAAAGGTTAAAAAATATCTAATGCTAGAACTTTTTCAGTAAAGTTTTAAACTATACCCATCAATATAAGTATTATTCTTAGGAATAACATTTTTGTTGACTTATAAAAATGCAATTGCAAATAGTATTAAATAAAAGCTTACTCAAAGTAACAAGCTTAATTATCGTCTCAATATTGTATCATCAAAGCAACTATTAGCCACGTTAATAATAATTAAGCCCCCCAAACTTTCCTTTCAGCTTAGTGCAAGAAGAGCACATTTACTCGAACGGAGAAAGAGAGAATAAAGTGAATATCCTAGCTAAACTTGGATAGTCCAGCTTGACTTGGGCTTCAAGGAGAAATTGAGGCAAAACCAGGTGCTTTTTTGTAATTGACCTCTAAGAAAATAGTAAAACGGAAATGAAATTTTTCTTGAAAATCGGTTTTTATTAATCCTTAAAGTAACATGTAATAATGATAATGATTAAAAATTATTTTTCATTAAAGAAAAGCTTTAAAAATACAAAGTACTCATTCCTATCCCATTAATACCATTAAAGTGGGTAATACGGAATATCTAAATAACTTCCATTTTTACTTACAGTACTAAGGGAATAATCAATTATTGTGATGTTATAATTTTAGCTCAATGATGGATACATTTAAAAAAGTGCAATAAGTTTTTATTTTAAAAGATAAAAAACGAAGCAGCATTCAATTTTTAAATTCTGTTCAAAACTATTCGATTTTGCCCAGTAGTAGGAAAAATTATAAAAACAACAGATTACATTATTTAACTTACAAAGCATAGATTTCAACTGTGGCGTTACATTTATATTAAAGTGTAAAATTCAAAGTTGAATTACCGACTCATAGTTTAATCATTACATTTTATAGAAGATTAAAACGTTTTATGAAATATTATCTTCAACTTGTAACACCTGGATTTAATACCATGAATTAATGACATGTTTTAGTACACGTGTTTTAGTACGAAGCCGATTGTACTTTGCTACATCGTTTTACGAATTCTATTTTCCCCAACTCATTTTTTATTCTTACAAAAAATACATTGCAAATCTAATTAACAATTACGAATAATAGATTTTTCCTGTCACTTTTTAAAAATTTATTCGATTATTTTTATTACATTCGCAAATGAGATTGCCCTTAATACATGAAATCTACAATAACTCATTAAAAACTTTAAATTGAAGCGAAATTAAAAATATTATTTCCCTTTTGGCTTAAGTACTTAAAAAACATTTGCCATGCATTAACTCTCATAGATGAAAAGTTTAGATAAAAGAAGCGAGCGCGAACGATAGCACGAGATAACGAAGCGGGAGAGGTGTGCGCAAGATAGGAAGAGGAAAAAGCAAAGAAAAGAGAGGGGGGAGCGAGAGTGAGAGAGAGAGACTAGAAAGGACAATATTTTCTTTATATATTCGCGCCGGTACGATGCAGCTCGCAGCCGTATATATAGATATATACAGGAGCGCGCCTGCGATGGAAAGCCCACACGGAGAAAAATGGTTAAGCGATAAATTCTCGGGGATGATGTAGCGCAATATCTTCTTGCGTGAGTGTGCGCGCTGGGCTTCTTGCGCGCGCGCGTGCTTTCTATCGCGATCGCGAGCTTTGCACATATTTTACGGAATAATAACTGTGAGCGCGCGCGCGCGATGCACCCCGCCTGTTTATCAAATTTCAATATCTCTCGCGGCGTGTACTTCGCTACGAGGAAGAGTGAATTATTCGCGGAAAGAAGATGCGGTTACGCCATTGTGTGTGTGTACGTGTCATTTTCATTTTTAGGTGAATCTGATAAACGCATGATAATTTACGTTTTTAATTTGAAAATTAAGGGGGTTCGAACCCTAAAACAAATAGATTTGATTTAAGTTGTGGATAAATGAAGATATATTGACGTTTGTAAAGAAGAAAGCCGGATTTCTGGTGTACAAGTATATGGGGGATAGGAATTTTTTATTTAGAGTTGTTGCTATGTATTAGTATAAATATGCAGTATATTTTATATATATATATATATATATATATATATATATATATGTATATATGTACTTTATAAGTATAAGTTTGGTTGCTTTTGGTAAGCTTATTTCATAAATATTTGTATATGAAATTTATATCGAAATTTTTAAGGGCATTTCGATACGCAAGTTTTATTTATTTTTAATCAATCAGGAAGAAGAATTGTTTATTTGTTATTTTTTTTATATTTTTGCATAAAGATTTTACATTTAATATTATTATTTTTAATATAGAAGAATATTTCATTGCCCAATTATTAATGAATAACTCAGTACCTTTTTTAAAAAATTTAATTTTGGAAAGTTTATTCAAACAATATGTAAATTACGTTTATAAACCGTATATCAACTTTTTATAAAGTTGTATTACTATTATAGAAGTTTGTTAACCTATTCAACGATAAAAAAAATAAAATTAAAAAGATAATTTATTAAAAATTTAGAATATTGATACATCTAATATTAATTATGAGACAAAAACTTTTGAATAGTCTTGTGTAGGCTTCAGGTCTACTCTTTTAAACGAAAGATACTACTTGTAATGTTAGTTATCTTTTTTTAGTTTATTCTTGTATTTTGTGAGAAAATCCAAGACTATTGGAGTATACATTATATATTTATATTTAATCATATATTTATCAGCGTGAGACGGTATGTGTGCGTATATGTACACATATTTTTATCTTTATTAACCATGAATATTAATATTTTAGATTACATTGCATAAAAAAGTGGGAAACTTTTGAGTGGAAAAAAGATTTAACGAACTTTTAAATTGGTAGACTGATAAGTCGAAATTTAAAACTATTTGAAAAAATTCTATTTAGTTTTTCGTTACTATTAAGTAACTTTAATTACTTGTGAATTGGATATTGTGAATCTATTTTTTTAACCAGAATAAGTGAACTGTGTTAAAAATCTAGTTTTTAGGTAGAAAATTTCTGTGTTCTGCTATATTAGTAAATAAAATGAAATATACAAACTCACAAGGTTAGTCCAGACTTTATGGATCTTGAATTTCCTTCAAATTCTAGGATATGTTTTTATATACTAAAATATAAAAGAAGCTGTTATCATTTAAATTCGGATCTTGTAACATTTACAGTTTAACAATGTAATTCCGTTGCTCCAATTCAAACAGCCATAACTTTCATCTTAATTAACATCCCAAGATCAGATTAATATTTTTTACTTCTGGAAAATGCAAATTAAAGCTTTATTTTCTCTAGTCTTATTTTCTTTCTTGAAATTTAAGATAAGACTCTTGCAAATCAAATTATTTACGTTTAAAGTACAAACTATTTTTATAATCTATGTTAAAATGAAATGAATAAATCATAAAATCTTTAAAAATCAATTTTTATACTAATCGACTAAGATGGTGGCCCAATTTTGTGAGTGCTTCAACCTAAAAAAAGTTCATTTTCAATGAAAGCAAAATTTCTGATCTAAAAAGCCTGAACTCGCCTTGCCACTTTTTATCAGCAAATTACAACCCATCAAATGATTAAAACAAGAAAGTAAAATATAACTTTTAATTTTGAAAGCCTACCCTTCGCATTGCAAGGGGTTCAAAATAGAAATTGACGGCAGTGTTGGTGTCAGTAAGAGCGTTTAGATTTGGGTTTAGATGCGAGATAAGACGACTTCGCTGCCGCTCGCGAGGATATAGAGGAGCGACGCTATGTGTGTGTGTATGTGTGTGGATATATCTCGCGGAAGGCGCTTTATCCCAGACGAGTTGCTTTACATTACCCAAGGAAATCCCAACAGTTTAATTATACGTGCGCGCGTATTTCTCGTATAAGCCATGCCGGAGAGAGACAGAATCTTCTCTCTCCTCGTGTATATACGTGTACAATCACGGACTTTTGCACGCGATCGTAAAGGGATCTTACTCGCTCCCGAGCTCGCCCGGCCGTAGGGGTGGTGCCAGTCCTTCGCTCCTTGTACACACTGCAAAGGATCCGACGAGCAGCTCGCCCACCCTCCTCCTTCCCTTCTCTCTCTCTCTCTCTCTCCTACTAGCTCGCGGCGCGCTTAATTACCATCCTAGAAACGTGCCCCCGAGGTTTTGTGTTTTTTGGAGGCTCACTTCCTTGAATTGAAAATTGCCGGTGTACAAGAGCAACGGTGGATAGAAGCCAGGAGAGATTGTAATTTTTTCTTTTTTTTTTGAAGCCGAATTTTCGTAGATTTACATGAGTTTATCTCCTTTGATCCTTTAGGAAGTCAGAGAGGTAATTAAGCAATCGAAAAAATTTATTTTATTCCTTCTTTCGAAGAACTATGCCTTCGAATTTAAATTATTGAAAACTTGCTGTAATAAATAAAATATAGTTTTCAAAATATATTAAATTTCAAAAAGTGTTCCAAAATATAAGTGTATTATGCAACTGCAAAAAGTATATTTTTGAAATGACCATGAAATGATGTGGCGCTAAGCTGTACCAACATTGAGGTCGTTTTGTAGTTAGAGTTATCATGGGGCGCGGCAGCACTTCAGACGGCAAATTTGCCAAGTGGTTACTTGAGAATGTCGTGCTTAGTATATGTCAGCTGTAACCTGGTTAACTCAATTTTTTTTTGTTTTACTATATAAAATTAATGAAATTCACGATGCTTTGAAATAATTTTAACGCTAACTCAATTCTTTTATCTTTCACGGTATAAAATTGATGAAATTTACGATGCTTTAAAATAATTTAGATTTCATGTGATTTTAAGCAGAAATTCTTTATAATTCTTTAAATAGTCATGAAATAGTTCAAGTGGTGATAAAGTATCTGAATACTGAAGTGTGCTTTCAGTCTCTAATAAAATTAATTGTAAAACAATACAAAAAATTAACATGATTTATAGTTTTTTATCCATTAATCGACTGCACGAATATCACGAACATTTTTTGTTAGTAAATATCTAAATTCATATGAACTAATCACCATTCTGCTTAACATTAGCGGTTTTTAGTCTTTTTAACCAAGTGATAATCAATTTAGATTTATAAGTGTAATTTATATCATAAAATTTTTATATTCTATCTACGTCAATTTGAAATTATAATTTTTACTCGCACTTTTAAAAAGCTTTACAAACTTATATTTTTTTAATTTTAAAATGCAACCATTTAAATTTTTTGAAAGTTGCCGCTTGAAAAAGCAAGTTAACAACCAAATTTCGTTTTTCTTATTTAAATTGCACTTTAATTTTAAATTAATTAGAAACTGAAACGAAAGCTCGCTGCTGAGTAATTACCTTATACATATATATGATTAATTATAAATTTTTAATGCATCGGGGTTTAGATAGAAATATTGAAAAATACTAGAAATTAACGTGATTTTTCAAAAAATTAACGAAGTTACAATAGTTTCAAAAATGTGCGCAAAATTAAAACTGTACTTTTCAACAATTTCGTGGTATATTTTTGTTATTTAATTTTGAACTGATATAATTTTTTAAGAAGCAAAACTTTTCTATTTCTGCAAAAAGAAAAATGAAAATTTGTTTTCTCTAGTTTAATATTCTATCTTAGTAGATGTATGTAAAATTCTTTAAAATGATTTATTTACCTTTAAGTAGTAGTAACTTCTAAAACTGAACCTCGAAATATTTTGTAATAAAGGTATAGGCCGAAGCTACTTAAACAAATAAATAAATAATCCTAAATTTAATTAAATTTTAAAGTACCATTATTGTATCATACCATTATTTATATTTATTGATCAATAAATATAAAGTGTGTTTAATTTTAAGCAGGAAACATTTAGAACATCTTTTCTCATTATATTATTTTTTGAAGGAATTTCTAATAGTCTGCTTTTTTATTTGCCAATTTTATTAAACGAAACTTTATGAAATGATATTGTTTCATTTGTTACCTTTAATAAATAAAACTGCACAATTTACCCATTGCGACTTCGCGTAAAGAAGTAAATATTGTTTAACAAAATTATCATCTCGATATAATTATTCAAAATACTTGAAGACATTTTCGTGTTCACGAACGTGTGACTGTCTTACCGTCTACAATTTTACACCATAAGCATTCAGAAGATTCGCATTCCGAAATAATTCACGCCACGATAAATTATGAAGCAAAGCAAGAAGGAACTGGCGGTAACAGCGAGTCCAAGTGAAGCCAGAATAAACACACAGTTTCATGCCTATTTCTCACCGAGTTTATTAGGCTAGGCAGTATTGTGCCGTAGATGCCGACACTGGCGTTAAAAGGGAAATTTTTAAAGCAAGCGTAACAACGCACCTAGTGTATGTCGATTTAGCAATCTATCTAATTGAACATTGACTAACAGATTTGAATAGTTGGCTAGTTTGTAATACCGAACTTGCAAATATTTGAGTGCGCAAAGAAAACATAATTGAAAGTGTATTTTAAATTTTACTGGTGTAACATTTCGTATTTGAGTAGAATACAATTTCACATATTTTATTTTGTTTCTTAAGATCTTAGAACTTAAAATTAGATGAAAAATAAATAATGTGTTATAAATTTCTTTACATTATCTTTAGTATATTATATGTATATCCTTCTCTCATATTATGTTGTCTTCTATATTACTAGTGCGCTATATATAGTGCAACAATTTTCGTCATTGTTATCGATACATGTGCGATTCACTCATCATTTAACTTTAAAATTTATTTTTAATTATACGTTATTAATTTATTTAATTTTAATCTTTAAAATAAATGATTTGGATTTTCGTTTTGTATGGCTTGATACTATTATATACTATATCACTGTAGTATACTATATCAATTTTTAATATAGAAAGTAGCAGAGTATATAAAAAACCTCTTATGGTATATATCTAGTATGGCTATAGAGAAATAAAAATGATTGAGATTTTAATAAGGTAATAACTAATTAAATTATTAAAAAACTCACGAAAGTTATTGTTTGATCCTTGTAACTATTTTGTAAAACTTCCTAACGTAGCTTGAATTTCAAAAATTTGAGCTATATATATTATAATAGAAAATATCTATAAATATATAGGTTGTGTAGTTTTACCGATTCAGTTTAAAATTCCTGTACACAAATGCCCGCGTTTAAGTTTCTTTGTATTTATGTGTTTAAACAAGAGGATTGTGCGTTAATGTTCGCACGCGAGTTGCTGCTTCGCCCTCCAGAGGGTTAAAAGGTATATACACACGTAATATACTAGTAAACAGAATAGCAAGCGTGAGCAATTTAGATAAGTGATCTTTGCATAGAGTACAAAAATTATATACGATGCGCGCGAAAATTTTCATTGCATAGTACTGCTCAAAATCCACCGAAGATTTTTTATTTTTGATAGTGCTACTCTTATTTTATAATTTTGTTATGATTTTTCGAAAAAAATCTCACGAAGCAAATAACCAACTTCCACACCCTTTATCGAAATATATTATTAAAGAATTTTTAAAAAATCGGTACAAAAAATACAGCTTGCTTATATCTTACCTACGTTTTAATGTACAATAGCTCGTGTTCTGCACGCACATATACTGTCAATGTATGAACATCTTAAAGGCTCAATGCTCGAAAATAACGGCATCCGCGTAAAAGAAATAGTTACCGACTCTTTAAGAAATCTCTTGATAAAAACAGCGATAAATCATGAGTGCATAAAGAATAAAGAGGAAGAGA
This sequence comes from Eupelmus azureus, assembly GCA_030522685.1. Taxonomy (NCBI): domain Eukaryota; kingdom Metazoa; phylum Arthropoda; class Insecta; order Hymenoptera; family Eupelmidae; genus Eupelmus; species Eupelmus azureus. Next base: position 26,116 of record JAPYZA010006844.1, read on the forward strand.
GTAAGTGAGCGAACGAGAACCAACACACCTCCGCTCGTAAATCCGTTTTCCTGATTTCTTTCCTCTTTTTCTCGTGCAAAGCGGCGCGTTGCATTTTTAAAAATGTCTCCGTTTCTCGCATTTCCTTTTCGCAAAAGGAAAAGAACGAAAGGCTAGCGATATAGAGGAGAGTAGAGAAACGAGAGAAATTTTCTATAAAACCGTGAAATCGCTAGTCCAATTCGTGCGCACGAACGAAGGTCACTCCGCGCGCGTATAAAATGTACATGTAAAATTTGTTTTTAGCAATGCGGTTTGCGTGCACTTACTATGAATACGGCAAATAGTTTTCACATTCCACCTACTTTGTAACGGTTGCGTTGAGCACATTTTTTAATGTTCCTACGTTTTCAAATAATATTTTTTTTTAAATATTTTCTTGGATATATCACTAGAGCAATTGAACTAGATGGATAGCTGAAAAAATTGTATTAATCAGTCTTTGGCATGAGGTTATTGATGATTAAACACTAAGATATAATAATTGATTTTCAAAATTATATTTGGATATAAAAAACAGAATTATTT
>JAPYZA010006845.1:0-18432 GCA_030522685.1 Eupelmus azureus
GAAAGCGATGCGGCTACTTCTTCCTTTTTATTCTTATTCTTCCTCCTGGTGTGGGTAAGTCGCGAGGCAGGATGTGTGGATGTATATGAGGGCTGGGGTGTATAAGGAAAGCAGGATCCTTTCATTGAGCTTAGGACAAATCGCTGTTTTCATATATACATATACTGATATTTTAGTGCTCGTTTTGCTTACTATAATTCACTGTTATTTTATGTTTTCTTTAAGACTCGTAACTTTGTAATTCGAAAAAGAAACTCTAAGGTATAAGTACTTAGAGCTGAAATAAAATGAAAAAGTATGGAAAGAAAAGTGTTAATAACAGGTCAGACGCGCACATTCACATATTCCATATTAAATCAAAGCGGCGGGATTTTTTCGAGCGACTCTTCGCCCAAGGATTAAAGCGCTGAGAATACGTAGGTATATCACGGGCTCGGATCGGCTCTGAAAATATTGCGAGCATTCCTCAAAAGAAGCAGCAGCAGCAGCAGGCTCGAAAAAAGGAAAAATTGCGGCCGCTGAGCCACGCCCCCGCAAATAAATATCGAGAGCCGGAGAATATAATCGGCCTCGACACTCCGCGGCGTAATAACTTTTGTCACAATCCCTTATTCAATCTCTCTCCCTCCCGCTCGAAAACCAACAATTTCGCGCCGAGGTCGCTCTCGCTCTCTCTCGGCGCGATTATCGCGCCTGATTTTTTCCTTCCTCCTCCTGAGAGAGCGAGAGAGCAGGGGCTGCTGCTGCTGCTGCTGGTCGTGGCCCCTTGACCCCGTTAATTGTCGTATCGTATCTGAGCGCTGTTGAACGCGCCGCGCTTGGCCGCAGCTATGGGGGAGGATCTCGCGGGCCCGAGCGATGATTTACGAGCCGGGGAGCTCCGGACTCCGCAGAGACTCGGCGCTGATAGCGTCAGAGCCACATAAGTCATCGACGAGCCAGAGAGGGAGTAGTCTACCTATAGGGCAGCGTTCTCTCTCTGCACTTTGTTTCGCGCCTCCTTGCTGTGCGATACCTTTGGCTTTCTCGTGTGTATAAGGTAGACAAGTGGCGGAGGGGATGCGCGCGCGACTTTGCTTTCTCTCTTTTCGCCCGGATCTCGTCCTCGCTTCTATACGCTTAATCTTCTTTGGGCTTCTATTATCGACGAGCCTCCGGTCCAATTATAACGAGCCGGAGATATGCTTGGGGAGGCGAAATTGCTTGCCCGTGACAATCAGAGCCCTTTAAAGTACTTCATCGCGTCTATAGTTCTATATATAATGATTTATATATAAGTGAAAAAACGATTACGAATTTGGCAAAGAACCTTGCTTAGAGATCAATATTATGAAAAGTAGCCGCTATATAAAAAATTTAAATTATTCTATTTATGTGAAAAATTTATTTAACTTTTTTTTTTCACAAAGTCAATAGAAACTGATAAGATTGAAAACTTGTCATATATCTGTAATTAATTCAACCAAGCGATTTAATTATTTTGATTAAGTTTAACAAAGGCATAAAATTAAGGCATAAATTTATATTCTTCATAAACGAATCCCATATATTACTCAAGAAACACTATAGTTTTCATAGGCTCAAAAACCTTAAAATTCCATAGTCACAATAGGACGTTGAGCCAAGATCGATTGCGATTTCCTGCTTAAAAATAAAGATCTCAACATAATCTAGGCATCCTGAAGTTGGGCAACGTCATTACGCAGTAGACACGGACACTCGGTTCACGGATGCGTCTTGTCGTACGGTCAATCGCCGCTTCGAAAAAAAAGTCGGACCCAGTGTATATAGCTGTGTCGGTGTGTATGTGTGTGTCCCAATTAAAGCTGATTTTCTCCGTTTCCTTCCCGGTATTAGTGTCACGGTGAGCGCGCAATCTCGGAATCTCTGTTATTGTAAGTCGCCTTACGTGTGCACGTGTGCGTGTGTAGTCCGACACCCGCATGAATATTGCATGGCTCCTTAGCCCGTAGCGGAAAGATAATTGTCGTAAGCAGACGAAGGGGTAGGGAAGGAGGGAGAGAGAGAGAGCTCTAAATGCGCGAAGACGAATACGGGTGGACAGAAAATGCATAATACATAGAGAGAGCTTGCGACGCGCGCGCGCGCTTCTCTCTTATATATCCAGCTAAATAACAAAGCGAATTTATTGCGCGTGCAGCGGGCGGCGTGCGCGTCGCGCGTCGTTCGCTTCCTATATTATAAATACACGCGCTCGCGCGGTAATGAAAGAGCGAGCGCGCGGAAAACGTAAGTAGTTAAGCCGCGAGCTGGCCGCGTCGCCGTTTTAATATGCGACGGCAACTCTGAGCGGCTTTACGATTTTTCTTTCCAGGAAAAGCCGCGACGCGCTGCTGCGCAAATTACGCCGCGCAGCCAACTGACCGCGCGCGCGCGCGGCTATGCCATTTTTTCGCGCTCGCCCGACTTCCTTATGCGAATTATACGCAAGAGCGCCAACGACCAACAGCTCTCGCTCCATCCTCCTTACTGACATCGGATTATCTATCTCTGTACTCTTTTCTAGCGAGTCTAATGAAAGATTTTTGGCGCGTGATGCTGTATGAATAGGCAATTTGTTATTCCAATTTCCAGGGCTGCTTAGTTTTTTTTTCTCTACCGCTAAATTTATTCTTTTAATTTTCGATATTTCAAACAGAAATATTGCAAGTTAAATTTCCTTAGCTGCACTTCTGTGTTTCCAACTAATTACGATTGCTAAAGATTCATAAAATTGAAAGTATGTATACCGCAACTACTTGTACACGAAGTCTGCAACGCTACAGTTTATCCAACATTATCATATTTTCATTTTCAATATGGCCTTAGAGTGCGCAGAGTGAAAATGTACGTAAGAAACGATAGTAGTAGAAGTGCACTTCTTGCAATTTTATCAGTGACACCCAAATAAACGTTCTCCAATTATCCTTATTAATTTTTGATACCATGTTGCACACATTCAGGCCTAATGAGCCAGCGTCGTAACTTTTCACTTATATGTACATGAAAACGTATAAGTTCTTATTCGAAGCTTATTTAAAATTAAATGCATTTAAAAGTTACATAGTTTATACAGTTACAAAATAATGATATAAAACTTTTATATACAATTATTTTACACAACTTTAATAATTTTAGTACAAGTATTAAACATACCAAAAAATGTTTCTCAAAATCTTAAAAATCATATGGATAGTCTTTCCACTTTGATTCGTTATTTTGTACTACAACTCTTATTTAAACAATCTAAGCATTATCTGTAAAATTTTTAAGTACCAACACTAAACCGTCTCAGTCAGCTATACCCCGACTACAAACTCACTCACCCCAACTCCCCAACGCGCTTAGCTCTCCCCGGCACACGACAACAAGCGACGATGATCTTTAATAGGTCCGGCCGTTTTCTAAAATGCTCGCAGACGGTTTAGCCTCGCAGGCACATCGACCCATTTCCCGGCCATAAATCACGCCCTGACGTGAGCTCGCGCGCGCGCGCCACGGGGATCGTTATGGCATTTCACGAAGGTGGGCATTATCGACGGACCTACTCCTGTAATTAAGGCGCGAGCGCGGGAGGAGAGAGAGAGAGACAATCACCATCTTGATGAGAGAATGCGAAATTCAATTCGGCTGGGTCTAGGTGGCTCTCGATTATCTAGCGCGGCTTGATACCTATATGGACAAGCTCGGGGATAATATATAGAGGCTGGCTGCGCGCTAAGGAAATTCGATGGGAGAAAAAATATAGATCGATCGCGGATTAATGCATATGAGGGGGCAGGCTGCTTTTTCTGCGCAGATAAATTTCGAAAGTCTTTTGGGATAGGCGAGCGCAAAAAACAAGAGGCTCTTAAATCTTCGATGAATTTCACGGAGATATGCCGAAACAAAAAGTAAATGCTCAATTATGGTTTTTTTTCTCCTTTCGAAAGCTAGATTTTTGGTGGAGCTCGCTGGCGTTTTATGGACAGGAAATGTAATCCGAGAACGGTAATAATCTCGAGCACAAAATCTGGAATTCTCCGGTCTGGATGTTACCGGCGCTGTGAATACAATTATGAGAGTTTTTAAAATCCACGATAAGCCCAAAAATTCATGTAAGCGTCACTTAAGTGGGATCAGCTGGTGAAATAAGAAATACTAATTGACCTGATCCTCGCGGCAGATAAATGAACAGTTAATTGCTGACATAAGAGGATTATGCATGCATTTTTAACGAGCCCGGAATTATTTGCATCTCGACATGTTTTATATCGATATGAAAATTCAATTACAAAAGTACAGTTAACTATTCCAAACGAATTTTAGCCTTCTCATTAAAAAGGACGCAATTTCGCAGCCCAATTACCAACTTTACCATAATACTTTTAATAATATTTTAAAAAACTTAAAATAATGCCAAAAATTTTATGACACAAGTTCATACATACAACCAGAGCAATAAATACCAGAAACCTGCCTTTTAACGTTCCAAACTGACGACAACATTAAAACTTGAAACTCAACCATACACATCCCCGGCCACATCGGCAATCAAAGAACAAACGACGCACCCTCTGTGAAAAGTTCAGTCGGTCAGGTCCCCGGGCGCAAAACCACGTGTGTATACACAGGCTGGCCCGCGCGTTCGGCACAGGGTGGCCTAAAGAAGTGGCCTGCGCGTCGAAACCGCTAATTTTCCTTGTCGGCCGACCGCAAAACCGCAGAAACAATTATAAACTCTAGAGTCGGCATTAAAAATGCAGAGACGCGGCGATTACCGAGAGGTATAAATCTTGGAGGAGGTCGCACGTGGTCCCGTTAATTAGACGCTCGTTCTCGAGTCACCCCCTAGATCTTCAGCGATATTTCTTCGTTTTCTCTGCGTTGTAAGCTTCTGGGCTCTAATGCCAGGCTTAAATGAGCGCGATATTATTCTTATACCCTGTGAGTTAAGTAAGATAGCTTCGAGTATAGAGTTTATGTGTAGTTGAGTGTTAACGTATAGGTGTTGGTTTAGTTATATTATTGTGTTATTAAGATTATCATGCAATTACGGGTAGAAAATAAATTATATTAAAATAAATATATTTATTAGTCAAGAGAAATGTTATTACAGTACATATTTGATATAAATATAAGTTTTAATAATTCTTGTTATTTAGCTGAACATTTTTAATTATTTAAAAAAAATTAGTACTACAGTTTACATTTATCTCAATAGGACAAGCTTGTTCTTATATTCCCTATTTTTAATATAAATCAAACAGTCAAATCTACGCAAAAGTGTTTTAACTTAAATAATTAATTTATTGAAATATGCATATAACTAATAAATTATTTAGTAAAAAATGTGAAGTATTAGAAAAATAAAAATTCGATTGTATTGACAGAAATAAATGTATGAAATTAGATCCATTTTATTCAGCCGAAAGAGTCTTGGAATTGAAACAGCTCTAATTATGTGCACTCCTGGGCGGCCAAAAAGAAAGCAAAAGAAAGTTACGGCAGGAAATAAAAGACTTGTCGAGAGTCCAAGTGATATTCCTTGCGAAATCGCGTGCCCGCCAGTCTTTTACTTGGGCGTTAGGCATTCGTTATCCTCTCGAAATATGAAGTGCAGCGAACCCTCCTAGTACGAAAGTATTATATGGATTTTTAAGCCACCTGCCGTGCTTCCTTCCTTCTTTTACTCTAATTTTCTTTTAAATGTGTTCTTAGATTTTTAATTTAATATTTTTAACTAAATATAAAAAATGCAATGTTTTTATAAATTTGCTTATTATTGTTTTAAAAACTATAACACTGGAAAACTGTATTTCATCTTGACAATACTACCGATACTATATTAAAAAATTTAATTATTCGCCGATAATACAGTCACAGATAAAAAAGAAAGAGCGCGAAAATAAATTCGCGCTTTGTAGCGTACGCGAAGAAGCCGCTGCCGGGCAACGCGAGTGTAGCGCGGGTTGTTCTCGGCGCTCGCAGCTGGACGTCTGTATCCTACGTTTCAATATATCTCAATTATATCGTAAATAAAATATGACTGCCTAGTTGCGTGCGCCTGGCTAAATTGGCAGCTAAGGTGTCCGTTAAAAGGAACCTGTTCTCTCTTTCTCTTTCTCTCTCTCTCTCTCTCTCTCTTTCACTTCTTTACTTCTTTTGCCGTGCTGATGCTACGTCGCCCCTTCGTTTGCTGATTTCTTTTATTTTGTATATGCGCATGAAGTCTTGAGCTTAAAATTGGAAAGCAAGTTGGGCTAGACTTTCGAGCACCTGTTCGAATGAAAAATCATAATTGACGCTTCTCGGATTACAGTTTCTTAGATCTTTTTTGGGATACTGCATGATCTTTTTCGCACTTATAACACAAAAAAAAGTTAGTTGCTTATATTTATTGTATTGAAAATTTTCAATTGTTATCGTATATTCTATAAATTCACACAAAAAATTATTATAAAATAATAATAATTAAATTTAAGCATCGTACAACACATGCACGTTAAAAACAGTCACGAAAATCATCACTTCTTAATAACAAAGCAATACCAATCGCTTACTCCATAGAGCTACTTCTCGAGGCATCATTAATAAACTCAAAGTACCAAAAGCATCGCACTCGTAATGTACAAACCACATACCACCAGCCTCTTAAACCACAAAACTATCGGCTCCGCTCGAGTATACATCTGTTTAACAGCCTCGTGCATAGATTTCCGTGCGCTCTCATTCTTAATAACCCTCTTGTATTTCAAGGCCACGCGCTGTGCCGATTTCCCCCGCTGCTTAAAAGCACCTCGCGAGAGGTCATGTGCACGCATTTTTACTCGAAGGGCCGCTTAAGCGCGGAGCGGATAATCGCGTAAAAAGTCAGAGGGTCAGAGCAGCGGACACACCTGGCACACGTACGTATAACTACCGCATAAATTTCGAGTATTATAAACGACGCGCAGCCGCGGCATGTGTAGTGCGTATACATATAAACACTGTATATCGTAAGTATAGGGAGAGAAAAAATCGCCGACTAATCGGCACCGCGAGTGGAGAGTGAGCTGTCACGCGCTCGATCGATATTATTTCCGCCGCGGACGAGCTATACCTCTAAATCTTATCGGCTTTATCGGCTTTGTATATCTTGTCTGGCTGCTGGATGTGCCGAGTTTTTCGCTGTCGGGCTAAGTAGTTGCGCGGGCTTCGAGGATTTTTTTCTTGTTGATTATCGCTGATTAAATTTTACAACATTGCAGACATGCTCGTACGGTGTAATATAGTCTTGAGGCCGCGCGTAGCTTGGAAATCCGATGTTGAAGACTTTTAAAATGTTTTAAGATGTTGAAAAAGTTCAAGGTATTCAATTATGCGGGATGTACTTGCTTTTTCTTCTGCAAATTACGTCCTCATCCGTTAATAAATCTCGAGGATCAAACTTTTTTTGATAAGCCAAAAAGTCAACGATGAGTGCGAGCTTTCAGAATATAAATAATTATACTTTTATTAACAAGCCGCGACTTTTAAGACCACGTCAGCCATCCAGGGTATCAGCCATTAATTACCCTGTCAACTTCGGCAGTATTTTTAAATTCATTAACTCGCCGAATCGACTCTCGCTCCCCCGAGGGAACTGATTTCCGAGGCAAGCGTTAAAAGGGCGAAAGAGAGAGTGAGCTAAGGATTCTCGCAGGAGGAAGAATCTTATGACCGAACGCCGGCATCGAAAGTCGTTTCAGGCCGCGCGCGCGTATAACGCGCTTTATTTTGCGTTAAAGCGACAAGTTTAATATCCGGCGGGGGACGCAGCGAGGGAAAACAACGGGCGAAGAGAAGATGCCCTCCCTGACTCGAGCCGGAACGAGGTGAAACTTTAATACAATTTCATCTGGCTCCTCTCGGCACTGACAAAGTCCCGAGCTTTTTCGCGGCTGCTGCTGCTGCTGGCAAAACTCCCCTTTGTTTCACTCTTTACTGCCGTCGAACAAGGACTATTTATAATCATAAGGCTTGCGAGAAAATTTTCGCCTTGCTCGCTTACAGCGCGGGGGAGTTTTACTCGGCTGCTTTTGCTCTCTAATTTTTTATTGTAAATCAATACGATGTTTAAAAAATAAATAGATATTTTATCATTTTTCACAACTTTGTGGTGATTGTTCATAAAAGAAATAACAAAATTAAATAAAAACTTGCCGCACTTTAACATTTATTCAGTCCACGAACTTGAGAATACTTTGTTGTCCTTCGTCATCGTTACATAACAAATCGTTCGCCTACAAGACCCGGTATAAAATTCAACACGCACCAGCGCAGTCGCATCTCGCGACGCGCGAACCAAGTCAAACCCAGCCGAGAACAAATTATCGCGCTCTCGCATTGTGACGTGAATTTTTAAAAGGCTCGCTCGCTTACTCCGCTCGGATTTTAAGTGCTGACGTCGGCAGATTTTTTCCTCGCCGGCAAGTAGGCAAGCGAGAGATGAGAAAAGCGACGCCGAGACAAACGGCTCTCGACGAATATAACACAGCGCCTGCGCGCCTGAGAAAAATGATTCGCGCGTGTCGAGGCGCGTGCGGCAGACGTGATTGTGCGTATATATGTATACACAGACGGGTGAGCTTTTCTGGCATTGCGCGGCTGAGTTTCTCCCCAGCCTCTTGGCGCGGGCGCGTCGTCCTCTACCGCCGAAATTAAGATCGATCCTTTTTCTCTCGGCGAACTTCGCCGAGGCCATATTTCTCTGTTGCGCGTGCAAAACTGCCTGAGACTTGCTTTGGAATTATCTGGCACAGTTAATAAATCAGGGCTGTACGTTTGATTATCAAATATATATGTTTTTTAGAAGTTTGTTTGTTTGTTAATAATTTATTACTTGTTGCATTCTATGCTTTTGAATGTAACTTAGATTTCAATTATTTTGAGTTGATCGTAAAAGATGTAAGACAAAATCAGACTGTCTGTTACTACTGATTTCCATAGTATATCGATATTTCATATATTTATAAAAATAATTTTTAGCGGCATATAGTAAATTTGTATTTATTTCGTATTTACAAAACTGGCCAAGAGTATTTCAGTCAAGATTATCCAACAAAATTTTCTCCAACATTCATCCTTTAACAATTTAAAGGCAGCAGCATCTCCAGTTAGCGAGGAAGCGCGCAACAAAATATATAAAGCCGTCTCTCTTGCGTATGTCCTTAGAGAAACAAAGATTCAATTTCCCTTCCTTTTTCCGACGCCCGAGAGAGACAGTTCTGCACACATTTTCTGAATAATGCAGCAGCAGTAGCAGCGCGCCAGCCAAGCGCGCGCGCGCACTGCACTTCGCGTTTCCCGAAGGAAATTAGGAAACACGGAGCAAACACGAGAGAGAAAGCACGAGCACGCCTCCACTTCTCTCCTTTTACGCCCTTGTGCCGCGCTGCGCTATACTCGCGAGTCACAAGTGTAATATTCACGGAATAATACAGCCGTTGGGGCGAGACGCGCGCCTGTGTTTCGACGCTTCGTACCACTCTCACTCTGGCTTTTTTGCCTCTCTTTTTTTTATGTAGACTCCGGATGAGTGGGCGCGTTTTGCTCGATGCTCTAATGAGAGCCAAGTGTAATAAACAGTCTGTGTTTTCTCTCTCTCTCAGATGCGAGTGAATCAGGGGTGTGATGTAAATTTTTTCCGAGTGATTCGCTGCTTCTCTATACGTGATTGATTATGCAACGTTCCTTTACTCGAAAAAAGTAATAGTATACTACACGTAACGAAATTTATACATTAACTCTGAGAACGTATATTCGCAAGCTACTGCGGAAAAAGTATATCATTAATCCAGCGAGCTCGCGCAATGATAAATGAAGAAAAAAGCAGCAGAAGAAAAGGCGTATCACAATAGAGAGCGTAAGAGAAGGTGGAAAAGGGCTTTTTAGCGGGTCGCATTGTGCGGGCTGCAGCTCGGCTCGCTCCTCGAAATCAGATTGTCGTGTCACTGGGCACTCGGCTAATCTGATATACGTAGCTTCCTCGAACCGATTTGTCCTGCGTTAAGTCCAGCTCGGCCGGCACGGTGACGTGCATCCCTTCATTCAGCCTCTCTCGGATGCGGGCTCTGATTACGCACCTATCTAGCCGACATCGGCCGCAAGAGCGGTGGCATAAAACCTGATACACGCGAGCAAGCGAGCGGTTATGCATATCCGTCCGTCCGCCTGAGTATATACAAAAGCCCGAGCACCGAACAGGGCGACGTCTCAATTTTTTAGCGGCTCGGAGATAACATTGCCGCGCGCCCGGCGAATAATCGATTCCGCGAAAGAGCTGGGACCGAGCGCGGGAGATGCATTAATAATCGCGCCGGCTGGGCCCGGCTCTTCTCGCCTTCTTTCTTTACTTGGGTTTATTGTTGCGCGGAGTCACTTTGCGCTCGCTCGTTCGTTCGCGAGCTTAATCTATGTATCCGCCGGGGATATGAGACTTGCGATATTCTTCCTGCTGCTGCTGGTGTGCGTTCATAAATGTGGGACTGTGTCTTTGAAAGGGGTTTTGATATTATTTTGAGAAAAACAGGTTACTGCTGTAGTTACATGTTACATGTTATATTTTTTAATAAAATTATTACGGAATTATTACTAAAGTTATCAGAAATTTAAATGCGAAAACGTATAACATACATTAATTTTGGCAATCTCCATGTAAATCCCAAAAAGAAGCAAAAAATCTCTCGGCACGAATTGCCCCAACACCACACGTTATCCTCAGGTAGTTGGAAAAAAAACACACGCGGGCAAAGGTCAAAAAGTCCGTGGGCCATATTGTGTAGCCCGAGCCACGATGATCTACTGCGCGACGCAGTTCCGTCCTTTGAATCAGGACAGGGCTACAAAAAGAGAGAGAGAGGCGATCTATTCCACTCTGGTTTTGCTCGCAAATCATTTTGCCCATTAGCCCACGCACGGAGGATAGGCAGAGGCAGAGCGGAGAGACGGGAGAGTAGCCCGCGATATTCAGCGGTGCGTGTGCGTTAGAGTAGGTGAGAGGGCCGCCCGCGCACTCATCATCGCCGAGATAATGGAGTGGGCGTTGCGCGCGCTCGACTAAGCGAAAGATGTGCCCTGTATACAAGTGAGCAAGGGACTTTGCTGCCGACACTACAAGCTGGACGAGCGATATAATTCTGCCTGCAAGTTTGTTTATGCGCTTACCGCTCTTTTTGCCTGATACGCCCGCGAATCGTAAAACTTTTTCGGCTTGTGCTCGTCTTGGAGGCTGGATTTCAGATTGGTCTGGCTAGACAGCGCCTGGGAGGAACCTAAAGCTAGCGTAGACAAAAGAATTCCGGCAGTTTTGTAAATGTGCATGTATTCTCGACTAATAATACATAATAACGTTTATTATTATAATATAGTATGCAGTTAAAATTTTAGTAAATTAAAAATGTTGTATGTGTTATATATGAAAATATTCATGTCAATACCTAATAGAAATATGACAAGAATAAAGAGAAATTATTTTTATTTCCCATCATAGCAAATCTAAAATCAAAATTCACAAAACCTATAATTTCATATTAAAGCATACTATTTTGAAAATGCATACAACAATTGTTTATAATCAACTCGCAAGAAACAGAAAACAAAAGCCTTCTCCAAGCTGCCTAGCACACCGCACTTAAAAACGAAAATAAAAACTGCCTGCTCTCTCAGTCGCGCGTCCCTCCCTCCTCCCATATACTCTGCGCAGCGAACAATGAGAAACGAGCGCTCGCTCGGCAACACATGTCATATCTCCTTCTCGGCGCTATATACATGCGTGGGAGTGACTGAGGAGGCCGTCGCCGGCGCGCGGTTGACAGTCGCCCATTGGCTCGAAAATTTTAATAAGCCCGGCTGCGGATAGGCCGGCCCAGTACGCATGTCCGTGGCGCGCAGGCGACTCGCGGTGACATCGCGACCGACGAGCGCCGCCGTTGGTGACAACTCGCGACGATTCGACGACGACCGGACGAGAGGCTACTCCCTCCCGATAGGAGGACGCAAGCGGCCTTTCCTCCGTTCTATCAGAATCAGAGGCGCATGCGCAGCTATGCTCAAAGACCTCTACGCTTTGCTACGTCTTTTTTTCTTTTTCCTTTTTCTTTTTCGAGCTGGAAGTGCTGCTCGCACGCTTTTCCGGACGCCATTTTCTCCTAATTGAATGAGCGGGGAATGTAGGTCAGATGGGCTGAGGGACAGAGGATAATGTGTGAATGGACGAAAGAAATGCTGGGGAAGGAAAATAGCTTTTTCTGTTTCGTTGTAACGGCAGATTCAGTTGATTATATGTGAAGAGAGAATATAAAATTACAAAATTATATAATTATGTAATGATATGTTTTTTTTTACTTTTTTTATTGATAAATTTCAAGATGCTAGAATCTCTTATATTCAATTAATAGAATATATAACAAAGCGAATATTTAAACATCGGTCGAAAAACTGCAAGCTCTAAGTAAAAAAAACTAGTAAAAGAAGCAGATCGCCGACGTATCGCTGGGGCAACGGCAAGCATCGATTCCCGGGGTCCCTCGGTCTCCTCGAACGAAAATTCCTGGGCTGCCTCTCAGCCAAGCCCCAGCGAAAAATGCACGGAGACGAAGAGAAGACAGAGAGAGAGAGAGAGAGCGGGGTGGGCGGGGGGCGAGAGCGGCTGCGCGCGGGAGGACGGATGAGGGAGAGAGAGGTGACCCGGGAATATAGGTGCCGCAGGACAAGAGTAGCGCGAGGAGTCAAGTCGTGCTGGCGCGCTTCGCGGGGGATCGATACGCGACCGGGCGGCGCGCGCCGCCGCCGCTGCCACCGTCCCTGTGTCCCCGCGCGCTGCCATTGGTCATAGCCGGCTTCTCGAGTGTGCGTTATACGCCAGAGGGAGATATATATGTGCTCTTCTCTCCTCGCTCCTCTCTCTCTCTCTCTCTCTCTCTCTCTCTCTCTCTCTGTGTCTGGTCCTCTCGGTCATCCTCCCACCCTCCCTCCCTCCCTCCCTGCCCTTCCCCACACCCACCCCCGCTCGCCAGCTTTCCCTCTTTCTCTCTCTCTCTCTCGCTTCTAATCTATATGGAGCGGCTTTCTGGCCTTTCCGGCACGACCAGAGCCGGATTCCAGGGGGCGGCGGCTGGGATCTCCGAGAGAGAGAGAGAGAGAGGAAGAGAGGTCAAGTGTGTTTTTAAAGCGGATAAACAATTTTGCCTGAAAAAATTTGTGAAAATTTTGCTAAGAGGATTTTGTAGCTTGCCTGAAGATTAATGTTTAAAATAGTATTTCGCGTAGTGTTTCTGCGGGTCACGAGGTTATTCTTAAGTAACGGTTTTTTTGATTTTCGAATTCTGTTCGGGTAGAAAGGAGGTGACTTTTTATGTCCTTTATACGCATAAATGTGTTAATCTATAGTTACATTAAAGCAAGCGAATTTTAAAATTTTTTATTCAAAGAATCATTTTAACATCAATAAAATAATATAAATGAAACTGGAAAAGCTTGATGATTTATTCTTGAATTTTCCACTCTTTTGATAAAACGAGCCGCAAGGGGTCTGAGAATCCTAAATCCACCACTGTCCCGTCTTCCATCCTCAGTCATCCCTCTTACTCTCCCCCGTGAACTTTTTTTCCACTCTTCCCTCTCTCTCTCTCTCCTTCTTCATCCTATATCCACAGCGAACTCCCTTCGGCTCTTGGACATTTTCCTCGTTTCCTCTCGCTCCCTTATCTCCTCTTCCTCGATCCCAGCAGCCACCCCCTCCATCTACTCTTTGTGTACACACGCTCTTCCAGCCTCTTCTCCTCTCGACTCTCTCTCTCTCTCTCTCTTTCTACCCTGTGCATCTGTATATGTATCCTCGGCCGTCCGGCGGCTCCTTTGCTTCCGCTCGGCCGTCTCCCCCGGCAACCCTTTGGCCCATCTTTCTCTCTCTCTCCCTCCCTCTCGCGTTCTCTCGTTCTCTTTTCCTTTTAGTCTGTGTATATAGTATAGTGTCCGGTACAGCAAGCCTCTCTCTTCTCTCTTTCTCTCTTATACTCTTTCTCGGCGCATGTGCTGGCTTGACGTTGCCGCCTGCAGGCCTTTATCTCTGGCGATACGAAATTGCATTATGTGAAATTTTCCTCGCCGTCTTTTTTCAGCTCTATAATATCGGGCGGATGGACTATAGTCTGCTTAAACTTCTTTTGAAAGTAAACGGAAAATTGGAAAAATTGCGCGCTCCGCCTTTTTTCCAAGAGAAAATTAGTAATTGATAGTCTTTTGAGCTGAAATTAGTAATTGATGTTATTAAAGGCAATCAACTGGTTAACTTTGTGACCAACATTATCTCGACGGGGGGATACAGAAGATCGGATGCTTGATTACAGATAAATATTTTTAAATTTTTAAACTGCCTTTTCGAAAATTTTTTATTTAGACCCATTATCTTGGAAATTCTTTTCGTGCACTTTATGCGCTGGAGAGTAATTATAAGCTTTCACGTAACTCTGTTTTATTCTTACATTTTAACTTTTTCTCGTTTCTCACTCTCAATTTTCATTATAAAAATGTCTTTCTAATAAACATAAAAAAAAATTACGCAAATTTGTAAGTAGAATGACTTTGTTCAGAGTCATTATTTATCTGCAGAAATTTCCTAATTGAGTTATGAAGTATAATAGAGCGCTCATAACGCGTCTCGGAATTCCATTACAAAATGAATAAAATTTCAGACGAACTGATTAAAAGAACAATGCGCGCATAAATCCAGGCGAGTTAGAGCCCGGGCTGCTTTCCCGTCTCTCAGCGTGCCGACAAAAATTAGCATACAAAAAAAGTGTCAACGCAACAGCAGCAGCAGCAGCAGCAGCAAGCCGCGATCTCAAAACGATTCCCTGACTCACACACACACAGAGCGAGAGAGAGATTGCGTGTGTTTAAAAATCAGAGCAACGACTGGAAAAGAAATTCATGAGAAACGGGTGTGCGCTCGCGCGCTGGCGATGAGGCGGTCCGATAAGCCAGCTCAGAAAGTGTAGCGTTAATAAAAGACACGTCCTCCATATTTCGCCAGGGAAGAAAAAGCGGTCGCGTCTACGCTTGGGACAGTCCCACGCGGTGGGAGCGATGAGACCGTTGTCAACGCTCTCTTTCCCCGCCCGCTAGCTATATATCGCGAGTGCGAGCGGAGGAAGGAGGAGGCGCGCGGATGTGCCTGCTTGAATATGGATGACGCGCGCGCGGACACAGTCTCATGCTCACGGGGACATAATTGCGCCTTAATTAACGCTAATATGTTAAAAGCAAGCGGCGCTGATTCCAGCGCCAACCTCCAGTTCCTTTGTCCGAGAATTATGTGTGCCGCTCGCGCAATATCAAGCAAGCTAAGAGTAGAGGGGGAACAAAAGACACGGGATTTATTGTGTCTTGAAGAGAGAGAAGGTGGAGCGCGCGCGCGCGCGCAGGTGCGAGCGACTTTGATTGCGCGCGCTCGAGAAAGAGAGAGAAAGCGAGGATTGTCGAGTTGCCGACAGTCAGTATGGCTACGTGTGCTGAGCTACTTGTCGATGCCGAGCCACCTGCCGCTCATTATTGCCTCTTTTTTTTCTTTAAACTTTTGCACTTTTTCATTTATAATGATTTTTGCTAGTTATATAGATTTAAGACACGGTTATATTTTTATCAAGACATATTTTAAAATATATGCATTTTGTTTTTAAACAATGCATGAGGAAATATAATTTGTTTATAACTATATAACACATCATAAGAAATTTCATAATTTATAAAATTATTTTAATACATGCAAATTTAATATATAGCTACATCATTTTCGAATATGAGCATAATTAACTGTAGAATTTTCATCAAATATACATTGAAATCATGATACGTAAATGTAATCACGATTTTTATTTATCAATTCTGTAAATTAATATATATTATGTATTTGTTTACTTATGTTACAAAAGAGATACTGTTATCTAGGTTTAATAAAGAAAATGAACATAGTATACACATTAGAGCAAGTTTCCACGAGCGAATCAGGTTTGTTTACGCTCTTGTCGAGCTCGTATTATAACGATTAATAATGGAAGACGCGACCGACGAAACGTGTATTTTTATTATCTGCGAGATGCTTATGGCGATTTCGATCTAAATCGCCGATGTAATTAGTCGAGATCTCATGAGGAGATTCGCGGAATTTTAATCGACATTAAGCATAAAGTGTGGATGTGCCTCGTAGTAGTGCGCCTTCATTTTTTGCACATTTAAATTGTTTTCAGGAAAAAGGCGTTATTAACTGTAGCCTTAACTATGCTATTAATTAATGCACTTGGTATATTTTATAAGCATTAATCTTTACATTTTCATTTAAAAAATATAATTTTTGGATTGATTTTGAGCTTGGCTTGTTACAGAAGCCAAAATTTTAAATCGAATATAAAGAAATCACTTTTGAATATACACGTACAAAAGTTAATTATGAAATTTAAATGAATGAAATATTATTAAATACATAAAATTTGAAAATATTCCTTTTCATTTTAAAATTTGTACAAAGTAACAACGATTCAATAAAACAAGCTATACCCAAAAACTCAAACACAAAATAATATAACCAAAATATGAATTTTCAGCTCGCCCAGCGCATCAAATAAATTGCCAGAAGTAAAGCGAACCCTTCGGCATTAAAGCCACCAGCTCGCCGTCAAAGACATCATGTCGAGCCTAAAATCTCACGAGAATGGCTAAAAGCCAAGAGACTACATAGCCATCAGGGTGGACTGTTGAGCGCGCTCGGTTTTTCCCTCGTATAAGGACGTCGCCTGGCTCGCTGGCTCGAGAATGCAGATCCATAAATTCATGAGCGAGTAACAACCGAGTGACGCCAGCCACGCTAGCTTCCGTGCTCGGCGGCGGCGTCGGCGGCGGCAATCGTATTCATGAACCGACACGGTAATTAGGGACACTCTGGAGGAGGCTCGCGCGAGCAGCCGGAAGTCGAAGAGAGAATCCTCCTTCTCGGGCACTTGTGCCGCGAATATCGCCGGAAATACTTATGCATTCCGTTCGTTTCGTAAGGAACGCAAGAAATTTTACGTCGCCGAGAGTCCCTCGCTCACGCTCTATATCTATCTAAGTGTCCCGAGCGAGGGTGAGGTTTTTGAGTTTCCGCTGCCGACGACGAGCATTATCGTATATATATATTCTCTCGGGGCGGGATGGCTGAGCACGGAGAGGATGATGGATCGGGAGACCGTTGGAGAATTATCATACGAATGCGGATTGCGTGCCTCGCTGTCGTATTTGCTCGTCGAGCGCGCGGCTCCAACGATCACTTTTCGACGCTTCTCTCTATGTGCAGTGTAGGATTGCTGAGAAAGCAGTGAGATTTTTGGGTAATTGTGGCTGTTTATAATAATGACCTGTCGTTTTCATATTTTCAGAATTATTCATTTGGCAATGAATTGCTGGCTAGAAAAACAATATACTGAAATTGGCTCACTCAAAATTATAACGTTACAAGAAAGCGCTCATACACATCAATATTAGAGTACTACAATATTTGTAAAAACCAAGCAAAGAAAACTCAAGAAACTTTACGAGCAAAAAGCCACCCTCCCGTCAAAATAGCCTTTCAATCGAACAAATAATCAACACAACCCTCATCTCCCCCTGAAACAATAGAATCACGTTCGTTCACTCGATAATAAGAACAATTTCACGCAGACGCATGGAAAAAAGCACAGAGCGCAACTCGCGCGCATTCATCTCTGGCCGACGCGTGCGCGCGCGCGCGAGCGGCGAATGGCCTCTATTTACCTGTATTTCCATTCGGCAAGCAACAAAACGCGCTCGCAGAAAGTTCTTGTGCCATTCAAGTCCCGATGCGGTGAAAGGTCCATTAGTGGCTCTCTGTTCGCGCGCGCGCGAGCGAGCGCATATTTTCTTTTTCCCCGCGCGCCCGCTCAAGCTCACTTAATATATACACGCACGCGAGCCTCGGATGAATATTACGGGGCCCAACCTCCGCAGTAACGCAGTGCACGGAACCGTTCCTCGCCAGGCCACCGCTGACTTTTTAATCAATTCCATTTAATTGGCCGATCGCGCCTATTGCACTGCGAGCGCGAGCGCCTTTACCTGCGAGGACTCTGTTGCTGCAGGATTTCTATGCTGCGTTAAGGTTCATTGCTTCTTTCACGTTTTAACTGGTGCAACATTGTTGTCTCGATAATCAAAATTATATCTTCATAAAACGTAATGTTATTCTGGCATTTCTTTGATTATACGAACGCAAAATTAAACCGTCCGATTTTAAGGACTTACTAACCGGTACGCTATTATCACCAACTACGCAGATACAAGTCAGGCATAAAGTACAGCTTATCGCTTTTATTTGCATAATTGACAATGAATAAATGTTACTCCACGTCCTTCCAGGCCCGCCGCTCCATAAACCAGCTC
>JAPYZA010006846.1:0-10672 GCA_030522685.1 Eupelmus azureus
CTGCATAGCAGCGCTCTACCTCCAGTGGTAGAAATCGAAAACTATCGATCTTCAAAAAGAGGCCTACCCCCTCCACGGGAGTTTCCGGACCTGTGTATATGACCGTGTTGGGAATTCAGTGCAGATTCTCAGAAAGCTGACGTCATTTTATTGGGGGTATAATATAATGTGACATATAATATAAATGCTATTATCCCATTTATTTATTTACTCAAATTTAATAGACAAAATATACAATATGTTTGCTGATAGAGAATATTAAAAAAAAAATTGTAAATATATTTATATAAATAAATAAATGTAAATAATTTAAAATAATTTATAGTTATTTGAAAAATTATAATATATCTAGGAGATTTTTAGATTGAGTACATAAATTAACCGGCGGTGCTCCGTACTGCTAATACTTTATAGGTAATATATAAGTAATACTTAAATATATTACCTATAATAGATTAGGTAATATATAATACTTATATAGAGTAAATTTTCTGACATCGTGTTTGTGTGCAACTTTCCAAAATACTTATAGTAAAAGTCGGAACTGTCGGATGGTCGGATCAACGATTAAGTCCATTTATGAATGCACATATAGGTAGTGGCGCTATGATCGATTGAGCGAATTACAGCAAGTTACAGATTGTCCATGCAGCGGCGCCGCGCGGCCGCTGTGTCATATGCAGTCAGACAGTCAGACTGTCAGTGCGCGCGCGCACATCCACTGTGCGCGATCCAAATACCCGAATTGCATTTCTTTCCCTTTATAGACTATTTTGACAGATATAATGCGATAATAAGAGAGCCGCCTCTCGGTTGAATCGGACCGCACGACAAAGATCAAGCTGTCATGACTCGGTGACGATCTTTCATAATCTTTCGCCAATGCCTCCAAATGGCTCTCGAAATGACATTATCTTGTAAACTTCTCTATACCTAAATAACCTACTTTTCTTTATTTCTCTCATATTATTTTTAATCAAAGCCTACATGATTGACCTTTCCACTCTGCTTTACTTTCAAATAATTTTGCCTTCAAAATGATGCAACAATATATGAAGGAGCTCGAGCAGGTATTTATATTTTTCTTTACTCAATGTTTCAGTAAAATTATTGATATTTGCTTTTTAAGCCTTCATTAAACCTATTTTCATTATCAAACACTGTGTATTTTTTATATTTTTAAGGAGCCCTTCGATCCAGAAGAATTTGTTGAAAGGTTAGCTTGGAGAACTGTTAATGATACCACTGTAGACGGAGTGACAGGTGTTTTTGATCCTGTCCTTGTACATGAAACTTTTTTACAAGCAATCAAAGATCTACAAGTATTGGAAGAGCGACAACAAAAGAAATGTGACAAGCTGGAAACCTTATTAAAAGAGGAAGAGGCCAGGCATGCATTGGAAACACTGGACCTTCAAGAAAGAAATAGGAAAGCTATAGATCTGTTTCATCAACTAGATGAACGAATAAATTTTGTAGCTACAAAAGTTCTTCATTTAGGAGATCAATTAGAAAGTGTAAATACCCCTCGGTCAAGAGCGGTAGAAGCACAAAAACTTATGAGGCATTTTTCAGAGTTTTTAGCACCTGGCCCTGTAACTGACCCCATTTTCACAGATAAATCATCGGTATTTATTATTTTTTCAATTAATCACTTATTGCTGTTAATCTCGTTATATTGTTACATCTACTATCACTTAGAATATTATTAAATTAACTAACTAAAAATAATTATTTTTTTAAATAGTTAGATGAAGCAGCAGATGTTATTCAAAAACTTCATGTGATTTCTCAAGAGCTTCCTACAGAAAAGTTCGATAATGCTAAGAAAAAAATTGAAGCAAAATACGATGAAATTGAAAGAAATCTTATTGAAGAATTTGTGAGAGCACAAACTGCTGAAGATCCCACACGCATGAAAAAACTAGCTTCTGTATTATCACATTTTAAAGGCTATTCTCAGTGCATAAATGCTTTTATAGAACAAAGTCAAATGAGTTCATTTGGAGGCAAAGATGTCTTCCAAGAAGTTCTACCAATGTGCATAAAAAATCACAAACTTATTCAACAAGTTTTCTCTAATCCTGAACAAGTTATGGCAAAATTTGTTTTAAATATTTATCATTTGAGATTACAAAAGTATGCTGTTGCTAAATTAGCTGATCGAGCAGACTCAGAAAAGTATCTGAAAAATTTGTATGATCTTTATTTAAAGACTGTTAAGCTTTCTGGTGATTTAAAACGATTTGATATGGGTACTGATGATACGTACTTACCAAAATTAACAAGAAATATTTTTCAAAAACACTTGGATGCCTACATAACGTAAGTTTTCGTTTATACAAGATTTGTTTGTAAAAATAATTTTTCTACTTAACATTAAAACTTTAAAGCTTTTTAAAATGGTCTAATTGTCAATTTATTTCAGCGTCGAGATTAAAGCGCTTCGAGAAAGGTCAGCGGCCCTTCTGATCCAGTACTACGAATCCAAAAACCACCAGAAAAAGCAGCTGCAAAGCGGCGGCTTTCAAGAACTGAAGCGCGACTTGCAAGCGGTGCTAAGCACTCGCACCAATATAAATATTGCTCAGATCGAGGACTACGGTGGCGAAACCTTCCTGTCCGAAGAGCTAGCCATCGCGCTGCTACAACGAAGCAAAAGCGCTCTGCAGCGTGCAGCATTGCTGTCGCAGCTTGCAGAGCTGCCAGCCAACGCCACTCAAGTTCTCGAAACAACTCTCCAGTACCTAATCAATGAACACGTCGATTACGCCCTCGAACTCGGTCTGCAATGTGTGCCGATACCCGAAAGTCGCACGCAGCCTGAGATACACTTTTTCACAGTTGTCAGGCAGTGTAACGTTATCATACGCCTACTAGAGGAACAGTTCAGCGGCGACCTGCTACCTCTTATTTTGTAAGTTCAATATTGACAAAAGATCATAATGATTAAAAATATACAAATAAAATGATTGAAATTGTGATTTTTTTTTCCAACCAGATCAACACCAAAGCATGCTGACTGCATGGCCAAGAAGAAATTCGCCCTGGAGCAAATCGAATCAAAGATCGACACAGGCCTTGATCGCAGCATTAACGCGATCGTGGGATGGGTGAAGATCTACTTGCAAACTGAGCAGCGCAAGACAGACTTCAAGCCTGAAACCGAGATGGTGGATACACTCAATACACCGGCCTGCCTCACGGTATGCCAGTACGTGTCGGGTATGATCAGACACATCAAAGATAGGCTTGATGGCAAGAGTCTTGAGAATGTACTCACCGAGCTTGGCGTGCGCTTTCATCGAGTAATCTACGAACATCTTCAACAATTTCAGTTTAATTCAGCTGGCGCCATGTGTGCAATTTGCGATATGAACGAGTACAGAAAATGTGTGAAAGAGCTTGGGGTGCCGATAGTCACCACCCTCTTCGATACGCTTCACGCACTCTGTAATCTGCTGCTCGTTAAGCCAGAAAATCTCAAGCAAGTTTGTTCCGGCGATCAGCTCGTAAGTATTGTGTTCTGTATAAACACTTGCATTGTGTTTTAGAACTTTAGAATAATGATATAATAATTGTAAAATTATAATTTTCTATAATATTCAAGGGATGAAATCTTGATTAAAAGATTTGTAGGAATAACAAGATATAATCGTCACAAAAAATTATCATAAATTTATTTTAACGTAACTTTTTCATGTTTATTTTAATACAACTAAAATGATTTTTTATGCATTATTGTGTTCATTTAGTTAAATTATAGATATGTACATTGAAAATATAATAATTTTAATGTTATTGCATAATTTTTTATGGAAATCCCACTTACAAGACAGCACCTTAAATACTTTTTTGATATTGCGTACGTAAAGTTCTATTTCGGGCACGCTCGAACAAAAAAGCGTATATGCTAAATCTCGCTTTGCGCACGCCGTATCACATAATA
Source organism: Eupelmus azureus (assembly GCA_030522685.1). Lineage (NCBI taxonomy): Eukaryota > Metazoa > Arthropoda > Insecta > Hymenoptera > Eupelmidae > Eupelmus > Eupelmus azureus. Next base: position 3,950 of record JAPYZA010006846.1, read on the forward strand.
CGGTTCGATACTAGTGCGAGGAAGTGATTTCAAGCTCGTGTGGCCTTTTTATCCTAGCTTCGCTCGGGCGCAAACGTCCACACAAGGCTGAAATCACTTTCTCGCACTAGTATCGAAATATACTATTATATTTTTGCTCATATCAATTATTTTATTTTGATCATAATTTGTAATTGATTAGCTATTAAATTTTTTAATGAAATAATTTATTAATTGATTTATATTTTGCAGGCGATATTGGACCGTTCTATTTTGTCGACTTTTATACAATTGAGAACGGATTACAAAACTCAAAAATTAGCAAATTCGTTAAAAGGACTAGCCTCGTAGCAGCCACAAATTTTGTTAATGTATTGATAAAACGTGATCAAGAGGAAATAATAAAAAGAATCATATGTTTATAACAAGTTATTATTTTCTTTTCATCTTGCTTAAATATCAGCCAACTCCTTGTGTGTATGTATGCAAGCACAATATAAAATTATATTTTTATTTCCATTTTTCTGCTTAAGGAGATATCATGATAGTACTAATATATTTAAAAATAACAAATTGATGACATAAACAGCTTGGTTCAGAAAAGATCGTTAAATTCATTTTTATCCAATAAATTTCTATACGTTATTCAAGTTTCAATATCGTACATCTATAAAATTTGATAGTTTTAATATAAAAATTTTTAAGCCATCTGAAGCAGAATTTGATTAATCTTTTAATAAATTAATGTTATATGTTGGGAATTGAAATAATTTATTAATGTTTCTGGCTAGTGCGTATGCGTGCGCGAATGTGTGCGTAAAATGATATAAGCACCATACAAAAATTAATAATTTAGTTTTATGGTTTTATTTTGATTCACCACAAAAATATTCCTAAGTTTTTTGGCTTCTAACACTTTTTTAATAATTTATGAATATTGAGATAAAATAATAAAAATTTATAAGACTTTTACTGTGTTGTTAATATTAGAAAATAAAAAAAGTTATACTCAAATAGAAATATATGTAAAGCATAAATCGTAATGATAAAAAATTAAATATGGTCACACAAGATGCAGAAACCTTGAGTGAATGTTGATTTTTTTTTCAAACCTTTTACTTAAGTATTTTAAATTCGTTTTTAAAGTAATGGGAATGTTATTTACTTTTAAAATTTCATGAAATACAATATTTATTCTAATATTAGCTTATTTGAACAATATCTATTAAAATAAACTAAACCAATAATATTACATTTTATAAGCGAATTCTTATAAATAATCGAATTTTTAATACAAATTCATAATTTTACAGAAGTTGATTATTTTATTATATCTGATTAACAATTGACTGTATTACAAATATTATTAACAAAAATGCTTGATTACTTTTTTATTTTTTTTACAGATGATACTGAACCTTCCCTATTTGTCAACTTTTATACAATTGAGAAAAAAAATTATAAATCGCAAAATTTTTTAGTAAATTCGTAAAAAATCTATAGGAGAAAGTGGTTAAGACGAAACAATAGAAACTCGTGTTTATAGCAAAGATAGTAATTTTATTACTATTATAGGTACGGCAATGCAATTGTAAGTCACATAACACAATGTTGTCTTCTCCACGTAAACGCAAGCGTTAACAATGATTCTACGTAGCGCTGACGATAATATAGTTTTTCAATTAATCTTGTTCACACGTGACGAACACTAAAATTATGGCTTTTCCAGATAATAGGACGAAATTGCGATTTGTCCTGGCACGTGCCTAAAGTTGAAAAATTGGTTATAAAAGTGAGAAAGTCCTTGTATCCTCTTGACTCAAATATCACCCAGGCCTATGAATTTGCATTTGATATAAAATTATATTTGGTTGATTTTGTTTGAGGCCTTAGACTTATATTTTTAATTATGTTTTTATAATATCGGATATTTGATCGGATATTTGAAGGCGCTACAAATTATTGAAGAAAAAAAAGAATTTTACTAAAGGAAATACAAAATTTGTAGTATTTGAAAGGTTAAAATAATTGTAACAAAATTTTTCATCTAAAATTATTGTTAATTTATATAATAGTGTACTCGAAGATCTCAGCTGGAAGGACTGTTGAATTGTTTTACAGTAATCTTCGGTTTGGTCAAGTTTTCAGTTAATCAAAGTACTAAATACAAATTCTTATGCTAAAAAAAGACGAGGCATTTCGCGTTTTATCGGGCTCACAAAAGAATACTGAGGTATAATAAGTGTATATCTATTGTGATCGCATTGGAAGTATTCCGAAAGACTGGACTGAAGGAAGAAATTTTAAAGCTCCCTATCGACATAAGAAAAACATTATATATAATTTGCGGCAACGGCGACAACGATCACCAGCAGCAATCGCTGATAGATACGAACGGATGAACAAAGTCAATTAACGCGTCAAGATTTTCATATTTTTTCTTCTTTCATCGACTACCAGTGTCGATCGGCACTGCTTTTTATTTTCGATTGCGCAGCATCCAACGGCAATTACTTACAGATAAAGTTTAGAATGTTTTGCGGTCGGTTTTTTTTTTCATTCATCTGTTCTCTTTCTCTCGTTGAAAAAAGTGACTACACGGCGCAACACCCGTCGATATCGTCAGTTGATCGGTATCAGCGCATGCGGTAGTGGTTGCTCTCGTGTATCTGACAGAGCTCGCCTTTGAAGTCAATCTCGATCGTAAAGTCGAGGTCGCGGTAATTCCGCGCATTCGGTTCCATGGAGAAATTACCATAGATTTCCTCTCCTTTTTTTACCGTCATATACTCATCGAAATAGAAAACCGTCTGCTTCCAGTGCGTGTACTGGGATTCTGGGGCAGTACTGAAGCCCATGCGCTTGTGGCACTTGGTGAATTCGATGTTGAAGAAAGTAACGAGAGCCTGAACGTAGTCGTTTCTGCGCACTTGCAGGACAAATGGCGACGAGAATGTCAGATCAGCTTTGGTCACTGTGTACAAATCTACCTCTTTGATCAGGCAGGAATTGGTCACAACCTAGATTAGAATAGACAATATTTAATATATATACAGGTATTGTAATTTATGAACAAATATAAAGTACAATAAAAAGTAATTTAAAATTTGTTTTATAAATTATAAAAATGTTGAAAAATTTTGTAAATTGTAACCAACCTGTTTAGGATCAACAACATCGACTAGAGGTTCACTAATTGCTACTTTTCGTATGCTGCTCATATCAAAACCGTAGACATCATCCCACCAATTAATTTTTTCATCCTTATACTGCCTGTCTTCTATACCACAAATATACAGTGTTGCTTTGTCAGGGAACAACATACCGTCTTGGCGAAGCCATTTATCTCTTGCAAAAAGTACTGTATCTAACATAGATTCATAAAACAAGCAATAGCCCATCCACTCAGAAATGATAATGTCAACTTTTTCGATGCCATCAGGCAAGGTAACTTCTTCAACTTTTCCTTTTAATATTGTAATAACATCTGACAATTGATTAGCTTCGACTATTTTTTTTGCATACTCAACAATATTTGAGCATTCAATACCAATGACTTTAGATGCTCCAGCTTTTGCAGCAAACATTGACAAAATTCCTGTGCCACAGCCGATATCTAATACAATCTTTCCTCTGAACAGATGCTTGTTGTGGTACATTGAGTTACGATATGTTACTGTTCGCACCTCATCTTTTAACATTTCTTCATGTATACCATAATGAGCATAGGAATCAAAATAATAATCTCTTGAAGTCATGTCATCAACAGCAACAGAATCTTTACAGTTTGTGTTGGGTGTTTCTTTGCTGTTAGCAGCTACTGAATTTGCAGGTTCCGCAACATCCATGCTTTCCATTTTTGAAGTCTGTAACACAATTAAAATGAAATAGAGTGATTGTTTTTTAAATTTATAAAGTTATTAGTGTTATAAAATTTTAATTTTTTAATCGGTAAAATTATTTTTTTAGACAAAAAATTTGTACCCATTGAAAAAGTATTTGGAGTAAATTTGCAATTAGTGAAAAAGTGTAGAGATGAAAATCTCATTACTTCTTAAAATTACCAATTGAATGTTGAAACAATCATACAATTTCTCTAAAGAGATTTGGGGTCAAATTATATTCAGGATGAAATCTTTTCCATTGCATGTACAAATGAAGCATGCATTACAGCATCAGATAAAAAGAAAATTCATTACCACGTTTCTGCAAGTTTTATCGTTCTACAAGCAGTGCAAAGAAAAAAAAAATTTATAGAAGTGATAAATCTGAATTGCAAAATCGTTCCGAAGCATCTACTAATTTAGCACGAGCATTAGTATCCGGCTTAAGGAGTGCACAAGCCAAGCTTTACAATCGCACATTCACTTTGCAAAAAGTCCAGTAGAAGAGGAGTCAGGCGTTTAGACGGCCCGTAGCAGCAAAAATAGTAAAAAAAAAAAAGAAGGTACTTTACAATGTTATTCATGCGTGTCGGCTGCGCAAGTAGATATATCTTACAAGCAATCCAGCAATCTTCTGACGAGCGAATCTCGGAGCAATTTGGGCAAGAGGCCGCTTAGCTGGAAGTAGAGAGTCGACAAGGGGAAGTGGCGCGATTATAACCGCAACTCAGACCACGTGCCCGCCAAAAAGAGCGCGTCTCCGGACCGGCTCGGGCTCTCTAGTTCAGCGTGCTGCCTCGCGCGAGTTTTGCAAGAAGCGCACGGCTTCGACGGCGGTGGGCCGGTGGCGAATCAATGACGAGTATATGTAGAGATGCCGCTTACACGCACGCACACCGGCACACTTGCGTTAATAACTACGCGACTATATCTAACGATAAAACTGTCGCTCGGCCTAGATGCCAACTCCGGCCCGGCTATTACTTTGACGATTCGCGACCTTCCGCTATGAAATGCGACGAACGCGCCGTGTCTTTCTCTCTTTCTTAGTCCAAAGCTGATAGGAAATTGCACGCTGCTCTCGGGCCGCATGCGTGCTCGTTGGGGCCGCAAAAGTATATGCGTATATATATATAATTACGCTTTCCAAGAATGTAGCAAAAGTCGGATCGAGTAGCTCGGTACAAATAACGCAGGTCTTTATGAGTAATGAGGAGTATCAAGTCGCACTTACCGAATTCTCGGGCAAGTCCTGCTCTTTGCTGTTGCTGCTGTTGCTCTCGGTAGCCGGCACTTGCTCGGTGCTCGCCATTTTGAAAATTCGTCCGCGCACCAGACTCAGCTGCTCTCTATCTCTCCTTTTTTTTCTCTCTCTTTCTCGCGATCTCTCTCCACTACTCCACTCCTCTTCGCTCGTCTGTAACTGTAAGTATTTCGCAGGCAGCCAGTCTGACTCGGAACGGCGCTCTACTCTCTGCTAAACTGAGCGACTAGACTGTAGGATTATTCTGTAGGCGCGCGCTGCGCGCTTTTTTTTTTAATCGATGCGCGCGCATCGCTCGGGACTCATAGGATTCTCGCGAGTCGCGACGGCAAATCCGCAAATCGCGCATTTGCTGCGCTGAGCTGATTCGCGCCTATTCGGCTATTCCCGGCTTGTGCCTTCTGCCGGTCTGCTTGCGCTTGTAGCCGGGCGCGCCTTTTTCAAACTGGCTTTATTTTTGCATTTTCTCTAGGGCCTTTTATAATTGCGCGGCAGAGGATGCATTTATTGTAATCTCAATCACATACGAGTGAGCTAGATTTTAAGATTACAAAATTATTGAGATTTTTGGAGTAGCTTGTAAAGAATTGTAAAAGAATAAATTATGAAAAGACAATTCTGTCGCTTAATGTGAAAGAGAAACGGCGATCTGTCGATTTTTCTATTAAATTACAAATTCAATATCTCGTAAAGCAGATTTAAAAGGTTGATTTGCTTCTACTAATAACGGTGAAGAAATTCTCGCTCGATAAAACAGTTTTCACCACCTACGCACTGCAGCAAGCGGAGCAACAGCTCGCGCTCGTGCAGTGCACTTGCAGCACTCGCGCTGGCGGCGAGAGGAAAAATGGGCATACCGCATAATACCCGCTCTACCGAGCATACATGCATATATAACATATAGGTATATAAGTGTGCGAGCGCTCAAGAAATACACTGCGCGCTCTCTCACTTTAAAGATGAACTATATATACTTGTGTCTTTTCAAGATTTTTTGACAAACAGCTGCGAATCACGAAAACGGAATGAGAACGCCTAGGTAGCTATATATACCTAACAACAAGTGAGCGCATGGGAGGCGGTCTATTCGAATTGCTAAATTTTGGAGCAACAGCTAAAAAGAAAAAAAAAAAAAATGAAAAAAGCAAGTGTTTTTCTAATTTTTTATAACGTCACCGGTCACAGTAAAGAGAGTTGAGCTCGAGCGCATCATAAGACACATATCGCACTTATCGGGCTCGATGTGAAGAAAAAAAGTAGGAAGAAAAGGTATAATAAATGCGAGAGTGAGCGAGAGGGGAGCGGCACGCGGCGCGACTACTTAGCAAGCGCGCGAGCGAGAGCGGGAGGGAGAAAGAGCGAGAAAGTAAGGAGAGCGCAACGAACTATGCTCTCTCTCTCTCGCTGACTATCATATAGGTACGCAGAGAGCGCGGGCTGCCGAGGACTCTCGGACCGCTCAGACGTCAGAGACGCGTCGCCCGATGGCCCGCAGAGCCGTCGGAGCCGTCGGAGCCTCGCGGAGTAGCTGATGCCGCGAGGGAGATGGAGGACCAAAGCAATATACTGACGTAGCGGCAGCGAATCTCTCCGAAT
>JAPYZA010006847.1:0-11816 GCA_030522685.1 Eupelmus azureus
GAGAGAGAGTAAAAGGGGTGTGTTCAGAACCGCACGGCGGATAGGCGCATATGGAGAGAGATACACTTTTGCACACCCTCGCCTACGACGACTCGCGTATACATATACTCGCATTCACTTTGCGCTACTCGGCCGCGGCGCGCTACTCGCTCTCCTGACTCTTTGACTCGAGGCCGTAGGCCCCAGTGGAGCCGTCTTTTTTTTCACCGCCGCCACCGCCGCCAACATCGCCGCTTCCTCTCGGCTCTTTTTCTTCTTTACTACACTTTTTCAGCACTACTTGCCTCGTGTTCCTGTGTATGCACGCGCGCGCGCGCTCGCCTGAGCTTGCTACTTTAAACGAGTCGCCCGTTTTAACTTCTGACCGCGAATAATATTAAGCTGGTTCAAGGCGAGCTAAATATTTTTTATTAAATCGACGCCTGTGTAAACGAACTGAACTTCTAGCGAAACTCGCGATATCTAATATAGATGTACCTATATTGTTTTGGACAAGGAGTTTTGTTGATTTTTACTTGAGGGCGTATAGGCTGTGAAGCCCTTTTTTATAAATAATGCGACTTGTACGAACATTAGTTATATTTTTCTCGCACTTCAGTACTTTTTCTTTTGTAGTGCCAACTTTTTCTAATGAAAATAAATTAACTTCAGTTTTCGTAAAAATATTTTTACAAAATAATATATAGAATATTTTAGATATTTGATGTAAAGTAGGTAAATATCATAGTAAAATGTAGCAGAAAAATTTATTAGATTAACAAATCTGTTATATTCATCGTTTAGAATATAACAAATGTATTTTTGGAATAATCCAAAAGTTTTTAAAGTTTTATTGATAGGTATGTTTCTATATTATTATTCTATAATTAAATAATAGAATTATTTTTTAAATATATAACTTGGCTTATAAATAAAGTAGCGATAGCTAAATTTTACTAAATAATAATTCTAATACTTATTCATATTTTTTATCTATAATCTGGCATTTACTCATTTACATCAATTGCAAATCTTTCCCATTTCAAGAATTTCCCTCCACACCTTCCTAATTCCAAAAGCTCTTCCACATTTCATTAAAACATGCAGTTCTATTCCCGTCTCGCAGTGCGCTCCGACGAAATCGAAAAGGTTCAAGTTCAGAGGAAACACGCGCATATCTGTTTCGTCTCTCGCCTCGCATTCGTCCATCATCGAGCCGGCTTATACACACGAGGGCTGGCGCGGCAATCTTGCCCCGGCCCTTTTTCTCTTTTAGGCGCGCGCCGCTGCCCGAGCGGAAGTGCCGGCTGCCATTAATAGGGCAATTCGGTTATTTCGGGCAGCGGCTACGGATCCTCAAGGCGGCCAACTTTCAAGCACACTTTTGCGGATCTCCAAGGGAATACGCGCGATTAAGCTCGATAAGCGAGCGCGCGGACGCCCTGCAAGACAATTAACCCTGCCCCTCTTTTTTTTCCGTCATCGCTTCGGGAATATTAAAGAGTTTTTTTACGTAGGAACTTTCGTGGCTGTCAATCTTGTTTAACTCGCTGGCACGTTTTATCACGCTAAATAATTGGAAGAGAAAATATCGGGGAAGAGCTTTACTTTGACGAAGTGGGTGAAAATGTTTTTTAGCTGAATTATATGTGATATCACTGTAAATTCATGTGTGGAAAATTACACGTTTAAAACATTTTAAAATGGTGACAATGTATTTAATTGGGAGCTACACACTTGGACCGTATAATTTTATACACATGAATTGACAGTGATCTACGTGCTGATCAATGTTAACTCTGTATAGTTTATTTTATTGATATTTTAACATTTTTAACCTCAGTCAGTAAATGTTTATACGAATGCAAACTGTTTCAATTATTATAATATATAGGATGTTTATGATTTTATACCAACACAAATATGGATAATATAAATACAAAACACGACGCGATAATATTTCATCTCAAGCACATTTTATTTTGACATGTATAGAGTAAGTCGCTACAATTATATATTTATATAAATAAGTAACATTGTTATTTGAAAAACTCACGAAAGAAAACAAATAAAAAAATATCCGTATATTTTAATTCCAGTAATTTGTCCGAATAATAAATATTATTATTGATGGCTGTTTGAATTTTCTTTCTCAACGAGTTCATTACGCTTATTATAATACAGCAACGTATTTTTGAAGGTATGAAAAAAATAATAAATGCAAAAATACCGTTATACCTGGGCGTAATCAATGCTCAGTGATTTTCATCGTTGGCCGTATCGCGCTTCACGGTCCTTCTATTTGCTTTATTGATTACGCTTTCAAGCGTCAAATTCAAAGGCTGATGTATATGATATAGATTCTGTCGCTAACGACCAGAGAATTTTTCAATTTTCATCCGAAAGGCCATTAAAAAACATCGTTATGACTTTCACTAGAAAAAGTAGTCTGAATTTCAAAAGAAAACAGTCCGTCATCCAGGCAACAGTATATATCTGCGCTATATGTTTTTTCATCAATGAAAACAAACGGCTGCGCTGCGTAAACTGAAAAGGAACACTGGCGCGGCCGGCGAACAAGGGAGAATATTTTTTTGGAAGAGTTGATAAAAGAGCGACTGGAAATTAAAAGCAGTTTCTGGTAGCGAAAAAATATATATAGGAAAGGTCGAGAGGATGCTTTTGCGCCGCGCCGGTGGCTCTTTCCGGAAACGAGCCGACGAACAATACGGCAACTTCCCCGTTGGCTTTAGCCGCCATTGCCAATTGCAATAAGCCCCGCGCGCGCCGATATCAATCGAAAATCACTCGACCAATCGCCAAGTGCTTCCTGTGCGCTTTCGAAAAAAAATTTTTAATTGGATTGACAGACGAATTTTTTCCCGCCGCTTTTCGACCTGCTGATTGTTTGTTTAATTAATACGGAGTGTCATTAATCACTTGTGGATCAAACTCTTCTTTCTTTTTTAATATAAGTATATTTATACAGAATATAATCAATAAATAAAGAATTAGTTTTATTAAGCATGAATAGCATAAAAATACTACACAGAACTATATAGCATGCCTTAATCGGTTTCTAAACGTTTATGCAGTGTTTTCTAATAAAATATATTTGTTATTTGTCAAAAATGTATATATGGATAGCTTTAGTTTAATTAATTGAAATATATAAGATATTCAGAATTCAATTGAATTTCATTTAAATATAGGAATTTCAGATTGTTCATATGTAGTAAGTAAATGTTAGGTAATTTTTGCGAGAAAATCTTAACTACCGGATGTATTTTCCGTTTTTATTGCTCACGTATGACATGTTTGTGGAATGTGAAAATTTTTCTTGGTAGTAGGTATCGTAATGTATCGGTGCAACTGTACGCTGACCGGTTACTTAAGATTTCAAGGCCGTTTGAGAAAAATGACATCATTAAATAACTTGAATTTTTTTTAACATAAACTTTAAGATAAACACATTAATTTCATTATCTGTGGGCATACGTTAAAAAACGATTTGCGTGTGCAGAAAAATTATCAAGATTTTGTTAAATTTAAAAAACGTTTTCGGATGAATGAACCTGCAAGTAAAAAGGTACGTTGATTGCTATAATGAGTCAAGCCAAGAAAAAATGGCCTTGAACTTCTTTATATACATTTAGTATAGTCAAAATCTAAAAACTGGATATGAAAATAAATGTTAAAAGTAAACGTTGAAAAACATCAAATGGAAAAGTATAAGCGAAAGAATATTATTATAACGAAGGCAACAATGCGAGTCAGCTAATTGAAATGAAAAAGATAAAGATTTCATCTTTATTCTTGGTAATGAGCATGAGTCATATAGATAAGAATGAAATCACTATTGAAACAACAATATAATTTATTATTCTCATTCAGTACGAAAGGATGTGGATCTGTATACACATTTTATTGATTTGCTATTGTATTCTTTAGTATTATTTGTTTTGCATGAGGCAATCCATTATATTTATATTCCAAATATATTTCTCAATAGAATTATCATAAAGTGTATCAAAATATTTATCATCAATAGTGTCTAAAATTAAAATATTAAGTAATAATAGGCACGAAGAATACTATATACGCGTAATAATATCGATCGAAAAAGAAAATATTGATAAAAAATGCTCCTCTACCATTTGATTTTGTAACATTAACACTATTACAGAACAATCATCAGGCAACTACCGTAGGCATTAGCCTTGAGAATAGCCGGTTGACTTGTCGCCGGGGGAAAAAACAAAGAGGCTGGGGAACATTGACACAGTTCTACACTTTCAGACCTGTGTGTACCTGGCTGCTCGGCACCGAGAGCAGCGTCCACTCGACTATGAAATACAAGCGCACAAGATAAGCAGGAGCATAACAGAGCAGCAGCAGCGTCAGCCTGTCTATACAGACAGGCCGGAACACTTACGAGCACACGCGGTCGATCGCCGCTGGTCGCTCCACAGGTCCAGCCTCCGAAAAATCCTCTTTCCTCCGCTCGTTCTCAGCTTCCCGGTAATGTGTAGCAAAAAAATCGAGTAGAGCACGCCTGGCAGTAGTACTAGTCGGCCGGCGTTGGCGGCGTTAGTAGAAAAAGACGAGCACCGAACGTCTCTCTTGAACTGCAGGGAGCAGCGAGAGCTCCAGGGACGCGCACAATGATACAAAAAAGCACAGCCACGAACCCGAGGACACAACTATAGAGTCGGCGAGGACGCACCTAGAGGAGTAGAAAATGAGCGCTACGGAGGAGACGGGCTCGGGCAGCCGGCACGCACACTCGCGACTTGGCCGCTCTCCGCTCGAGAACTGACGTGTAGAAGCGGCGGCACACAGTCACGCCGCGAGCCGGGGACGAGCTCTCTCTACTACTACTACCGCTCGCAGCCGCCGCCGCCGCCGAGCGCGCACACGTACACCTTTATGGATCCCGGCTGGAGCTGTGTGGGTGCGCGCGCGCGCGAGCTCTGCATGTGCATGTGTATATACACGCCGCTCCCGCGCATGTCTCTCCCACTCGCTCGATCCTTACACTCTGTAGCTCCGCTCTCGGCTTCTTTCTCTCCGAGCGTGTGTATACGTATATCTATCGCTAGCTATAGCTTTCTCCCTCTCTAAGCTTTATCTCGATCTGTACGCGCAGTCTTCTTCCTGCTGCATCCTCTCCTGCGCGCATTCTACTATATGCGCCTATACTCGCAGCTTCGTATATATTTTCTCGCTCGCGCCGAGCTCTCGCTCTCTCGCTCGCTTTTGCGCCTGTTGATTCTGCTCTTTAGTGCATTCTACGTGCCTCTGACTCTCTATGTGCACGAGAACACATCGGCTCTCTCTCTCTCTCGTCTGCATGTAAATGCTCCGTCGGTGCATCGCGCCGGCCTGATCAGACTGTTTTTCTACATTTTTTGCGGCTGATTCGGTTGAAGGATGTTAAACTATGTTAAAAGGGTTTTAAACTATTTGTCCACAATTATTAACTATTATTAATATTCGAATTTAAAAGAGTGTTGAGTGAATTCGCTGATTATTTAATACATAATAAATTATATACACTTACCACCCTTTACTCCTGCAGCAAATAGAAAAGTTGTTATTTATTAAAATGATTTTATCATTTTAGAGCATGTAATTACAGTTTTTATTCCCTCGTAGCAACTTATGTTTTTTTAATACTACTTTAAATGTGGTTGTTTATAATAATATATTGCATTTTTAAGAGCTGAAACTTATTTAATGATACTTTTTTATGAATTGATAAAATTAAATTATTTGAAAAAAAATAATAAATTTTATATAAAAATAATTCTTCTCTTGCTCATTTTTGTAAATGATTGAATATTATTTTTATAATAACTTCCATAAATTAAGAACTCGATAAAGTAGTTTGTACGTGGTAAGATAGATGCTGTTATTGCCGATCACAGATATGTAGATACTTCAATTATTGCTAGTTACCTACAAACGGAAGTATTTTACTAATAGGAAAATTTTAAAAAATATTGTAAAATATTATGTTAAAGTTTATTTTTTTACTTCATAATAAATTATCACCAAATTTAAAATTCAATAAAAAAATTAATGAACTTGTCTGACAATTCATTTAGTTAAATCTTCACTTGCTGTAGAAACTTAAAACAAACTGCGGCATATTTTAAGCCAAAGCATTATCTTTTATTCTTATCTATTTCTTAATGCAGTTCTCGTGTTTATTTGCAAAGTAAAGAATCATTCCTTTCTTCAGCATTAGAAAAATTAAGAATATTTTAGATATCCTACAAAAAATAATATAATAAAACAAAATGTTATAGACAATAAGTGTGTAGTTATATGAATTTTTAGAACACTTATTTAATAAAAAAAAACACATTAAGGATAAATAATTACTATTAAGCATTAAAACTGTATTTAATGCATGTCTGTAGGACAAGAATAGTATACCAAACGTCTAATTCTAAGCTACGAAATGCTGTTCTATTTTCGATATCTGTGTATTCTCTACGTTTCCGAAATCAATGATGACTAACATTAATTCGTCGAAAAAAAGTTCTACGTAAATCTAGAATAATTGTTGCTCTATAAAAAGTTTTCTTTAGGCAATAAACTAAATAAAAGGTTATCCAGTAATTACTGAACGGTAGAATATCACGAAAAAACATGAAGGAAACTCATAAAACAAACGAAAGTTCCGAGGGCAGACTTTCCTGATGTCTATAAATAAAACGCCGCTCCTTCGCAGCGTGCGCTTTGTATCTGGCGGACTGGCGGCGCGCCTAAATCTGTAAATGACAGTCATTTTTAAGAATTGACATTAATAATCAAATTGCGTTCAATCGCAATTATAATCATTGAAATAATATTGCAACATTAAACTAATTTAAATCCACCACTTATTTTCTTATTATTAATTCACTCAAGTATTTACGAGAACCTATGAAATTATAATTATTTGAATATAACTGTAATTTTATTTTCTGATTTTTACTTACATATAAAAATTATCCAGATACATAGCGTAAATCATTATTTTGAATTCCAAAAATACAATTTTTATTATTACTTATTTATGCGTGAAAGGGTACAATTATACACGTATTTAAATTTTTAATTCATAATTAAACGTCAATATTACATTCAACTAAATTATGTGTTGCTTAATTACTTTTATATCAAGTACTTTTATCTTAATTGAGATAATTATAAAAAAACAAACACGCTTGATAAAAGGGAAAAAAATTGAGTCAATGCTAAAAAAAACTGATTCGTCCAATAAATGTCAATCTTATCAAGAACGTCTGATTAGAATGTCCGTTGTAGTGAAATAATATAACAAGAAGTTTGCAGTGTATAGTACGCGAGAGAGAGAGAGAGAGAGAGAGAGAACCTAGGGGCTCCGGTATGTAAGCTGACGGTCAGACTGACTGTTTTTTTACTCGATTGAGTTTTTTAGGCGCGCCATCTTGCTGTTAGTCGGCGAACTCCCACATATCGCGCTTCTCCCTCGGACAGACTGCGCGGAAATTTTCAAGATGGCCGCGACGTCGCGAGTATTCTAATCGCTGCATGACAGCGAGTCCGTTTTACGCGTGTGATTTTCGCGAGTGTTGAGTGCAGACAAGCAAGGGGCCCAGAGTGGCGAGGATTGTTCTGGCCCCGGAGGGGCCCGCCGACAAGGTAAGCCAACTCTCATCCGGCGTCATCCAAAATCCAGACTACACAGAGACAGCGCGCTCAATTCCAGCGACACATATACTAACCCTTTTTTATTTGTTTTTGCCTCGCTCGAGCGTCGTTTCGCCCTCTTCGCGTCTCCTCTTTTCTTCCACACTTTTCTCGCTCGAAACTACTTTCTTCGATATCAAGTGCCAATTCTCCCTCTGGCCGAAATTTCGAATATTTTTTCTTTTACAACGAAAGCACTGCGATTTCCGCTAACCCGGAACACAGGCTCCAGTAAATTATGTCATCGATTGTTTTGATCGCTAAGCACCGATTGATCGGTGTCTTACGTTTTACAGCTATGCTTTGACGTTACCGGGTTGAGCGTGTCGGATAATGCGCAAAAGTTTTGTTGATGAAAAGATTTATGGCTCGCTGCTTATCTCGCTGCTGCAGTTTAAAAGGGTTAGATTCCTGCAGAGCGTGTGACGAGTGTTGGTACATTCTGTAGCCACACGGAGGTTCGGCCCTTTGCCGGAAGATGGCAGCACCATTCGTTTTCTTGACCATCAGTTGTTTTTTCTTTAAATTCAAGATTTTTTATACTTAAAATTTAAAATCCAAGTGCTAGATTTACAAAATACATTTAAATATTATAAAGTTAATTAAATAGGTTATTTTTTAATTGAGGTATTGAAAATTATAAATAACAGTAAAAATATTTTTCCTTTAAAAGTACTACTAAGATATAAATTAAAACTTTTATTATTTTAACTAGATTGTTTACAGTATTTAGATTGAATTAGTTTTATAATAAAAAATAATATTTTAAAAAAAATTTAATTTTAATTATTTAAAAATCATCCTTATTCATTTATGAAATCATTACATTGTACTTAAAATTACCCTACAACTGTTGCTAGTATTACTAATATAATTTAAACAATTTTGATGTAATTCAAGAGATTTTGATTGTGTTTTTTACATCTTTTACAATTCAATATCTAATTTAATTAAAATATATAAAATAAAAAATTTAATTTCAATTCATACATTTTTTAATAATTTTATTACAATTATAATAATTGCTTTTATTGAAATTTCAATTTTCTTATATTTTTTAGCTTAATTTTAAAAAAATATATATTGCTAAAAGGATTTCGGATTAGTATAGTCATTTACATAAATTAATCTATCTATTTTAAAATGAGATATTTTATGCTTTATGCATGAGGTGCTAAACAAATTTTGAAATCGCTTTAAGTGATAAAACATTATTTTGTAATGCGACTGCTTTTATGATATAAACAAATTCGAGACTCTAATGTATTGATATGTAGTAAACGTAAAATGAAATTAAGTATTTTATTTGAGAATTATAATAACTTAAATCACTTGTTTTAATATATTTAGAGTTTCATATTTTGTTTAACAAAGCATTGTATATCTTAATATTTTAAGCCAAAAACTTATTTCTTAATTAACGTAGAAATTTTAAACAAAATATTTAAAATATTCATATTTAAATTTTTATAACATACGTGTTACTAGAGATAAAATGATAAATTTCTATACACTACGCAAATGCATGTACAAAAATTATATTTTTCAAACGCATAGCTACGAGTTCGTCGTAACATTGCTGATAAATAAACTTGGAATTTTCATCTATCTTTAATAATTTAATACGTATAGGGAAAATCTATATATTCTTGTTTTTTTAGTGTGAAATAATTAGCACATTTTAAAATTTAATTTATTGCTTTTTTATTTATTTTTTAATAGGATGTGACGATTTTACTATAATAAACTTCTTAAATAATTTTAATAATTAATTTGTTTCTAATTTTTCATGAAAGTTATATATTACAAATTATCAAAAGATTATTGTGGTTCAATTAAAAAATTAATTTTTTTTAGTTAAATACTTTTTTTGAGACTCCGTGCGCAAAGCTCAATTTTGCGCAGGCTCGAACGAAAAAGCGTATGCTAAATCTCGTTTTGTGCAAGTCGTATAAAAAAATACGGTTCGATACATGAGCGAGGAAGTGATTTTAACCTCGCGTAGACTTTTAACCCTTGCTTCGCTCGGACACAAACGCCCCCGCGAGGCTGAAATCACTTTCTCGCACTAGTATCGAAATGTACTATTTTTAAACTTAATTTTCGATAATGTTAATAGTAGTTTCCGTAACAAGGGCGTAAAATTTCACAGCCACGTGTGATTGCCGTGCACAAAGCTTGTGAGGAGTGATTCGGAATCACACGCAGATGAGAAGTTAATGCACATGCTGCGTACATTTATTTAATTTAACAAATGTCAAATACAATACTTAATAATTGTATTTTAGACTAGTATTCGCATTTGTTCTTCTTTTCGCAAAGTTTCTACTTTTTAGTTAAAGGAAATTCTCTTCATCTGCTGAAAGCCATTTGAGTTTAACTATTTTGATTATATTTCAATTTAATTATTTGTAAAAAGTGTGATTCCGAAAAATTTGATATTTTAGTACAATTGTGAACTGAGCATTCGTCTTTTTGAAACCCACACATCAAAATGGTTGTAAGTCAAGAAATAGTATTGAATCTATTTTCACTAAGTATAGATATAAAAAATGTAATTTTTATTGATCGAGCTTTTTTTTATTTTTAGAAAGATTTCTTTTTTATGAATTATTATAATTTTTATTTTTAACTTTAGATTAATCTTTTATTGTCAAAAATTTTTTTTTCGCAACAGTGGGTCGAAAGTGCCAACTTCATGTCCTTACCTCAAACAGCTGAAGGCTCTGGTGTTAATTTACATGTTCCATGGACTCGCCAATTCTTTACCTCCCTAGATGCGTAATGTATTATTTTGAAAGTAAAAGTATAGGACGTATTCAAAGTATAGGAAATCATCTTACAGTTCTGATTCAAACAAAATAATAAAATATGAAATTTTTACTAATCTCAAAAATAATAATGACTTTCGTTTATGAAGTATAAAGATAGATAGATAGATAGACATTTCATTTATTGCACAACTCAAAGGTACAGTTTCGTGTATCACAGCAAATCTATCAAATTAAAGATAAACATTAATTTTGTTCAAAGTTTTTAACGATTCTCTATTTTGTTACATTCTATGAACAAATTATACATTACAAAACAACTACTATTTAAAAAATATTAAACTCATTAAAAGCTATAAACAGGAACTTAAAAATTTTTTGATTCTTGCCAGAGAGAAGTCTTGAAGGTTCAATAGTAAACAAGCCGGTTTTCTTTTTTGCATATTGATTTCTTTTTCTTTATCCCTTAACTTGGTCCAGGTATAACTGGATAAGCCGCGTCGAATTCCGTAGGGCGGCTGTAAGCCCAAAGGATTTTGGAATTCGTCACTAAAAAGTGCAAAAGTGAAAGAGGAAGAAGAAGAAGAAAGGGAGACGGAAGAGGCAAAGGGAGAGGGTAGTGTGGAGCAGCAGGCGAGGATCGGTAAAAAAGGGTGCACCCGGCCTGACACGCGTGCTACTATCGACTGTGCTTGCTGGACCACACGCATGGATGCGCTACGGGCATTGGGCAGACAAGCATGCGACAAACTGAAATAACAAAACGCAGAGAATTCCTGCCCCCTGTTCTCTCTTTTGCTTCAATTTGGGCCTTTAGCAGATCGCTCGTTTAGCTTGGAACAATCAAGTTGCTCGGTTTCTTCTGCTCTCACTCGTCGAGAAATGAAGCCCCCGAGAATTCCATCGGAACCATCTTACAGAAAAGAAGAGAGAGAAAGAGAGAGGTTCGGCCATCATTATTTATTGGAATTGTTGACTCGAATGTTATCGATTTCTATAGCTCTTGGTTTCTTCAGTTCAATTGTTGGGTCTTCTCAATATAAGCAGCTTTATACCTTAAGGTACACGCTGTTACTGCCAGTACTTAACCACGAACATTTTGATGACGAGGCTGTAAACTTTAAAAGGGAGCCGATTGCAAGCCTACTTTGAAGAAAGTTATAAGCTTAATTTTTCTCGTTTGTAACTAGAATACTATTAACGTTTTTTCGTAGATTAGAAGAAACTGCCATTGCGTTTCACTAAAAAAAAGGCTCGTAAGGCAAATTTTACGTGTTTATTTTAAGTGATCAAAACATTTTACAATCTACCAATATAAATAAGTTAATTAAAAATTATGAA
>JAPYZA010006848.1:0-12215 GCA_030522685.1 Eupelmus azureus
ACAAAAAAGTTTGGGGTGTACTAAAAAATTGTATATTGCACTCGGGAAGTAGAACAGGTTATGTGCCGTGTGTGTATCTCACACGCTGGGAGCCCATATCCTACTTTATTCTCTTGGTGCATAATATACTATTTTTATAGGTTTTAATCAAACAAAATAAGGCATGTAATGTCTCCTGACATTCAATAACTCCCGGCATATTTTAAAAATTTATGGTACATGGATCATGCCTGAATTTTCAGGTTTTTTACGTGATTATATATCTCACACCTAGTCTGACATGCTTCGTTGCAGTAAGTGCTAGGATGCTCAACTCATTAAATAATGATAAATTTAACAAATACACAATAAAAATAATAATAATGTGTGAAATATTCCTTGTTAGATTGTAAAAGATTGTTAAATCGGAGAATCCATTGGTACCGTATTTCAGGGTTTTTGGCGCAATTATTATTTTTATAACAAATCTGGTGAATTTATTTGCTATTTTATGGTAATAGATAGGGTGCTTAAGTCATTAAATAATGATAAGTACGCAATTAGTTTCATTCAATCAAAAATAATTTATGTATAATATGGCTCCGACAGCCTCTTAATGATAAAATTTGAATAGTAGAAAATTAATTTTGATCACGGTTTACTTGATATGTTAAGTTACAGATCACCAAAAATTACTCAACAAGAGTTATTCAATTTTAAAAACTAAATTTTTTAAATTATTTTGTTACCTTATTTTGTTGAAGGAAAATTCCTACAAAAGAATAATTAAAAAAACAGAATGTTAAAACAGAATTTGTTTTTGAACCTATCGAAAGTCAAAATGATTGACAATACTTCCAAAAACTTTTGTCTTTTGATTATTTCGTGCTAGGAGAATTACAACAATTAGTAGATAAGGAATTTACATTTTTTTTAATGATCTACGTATATTAAGTTTAATTGGCATCATAAAAATTAAACTTCGAATTAAAACATGAGATACTGCCATCAACTTCAGTTTTGTTTTGTAAGTAATAAGAAGTAATAAAAATAGAGTTTTGTTAGTTTTAATTGATAAAATATCTGAGGTTAATAATCATCAATTTGAAAAATATCTTTATTAAGTACTATGGTCTTTACAGTTTGATTTAATTCTTAAAAAAGTAGGAAAAAAGTTTGACCTATTACTTAGCTATTACTCGGATACTCGTAGCTTCGATTGCGTTTACTTAAATGCAATACGCGAATCCTAATAGTTCATTCAGATTTCATTTTATATATTTAAGTCGAGCGGCCTATTTATACGCTAGTGATACTGTTTGAAAGAAATATGACTCCAATACTATTAATTAGTATTATAAGATAGGCAGGTAGGCAACTTGCGTGCAGATGAGTGAACTCTAATCCATTAAGCTATTGTTCACCAATTCTTGCAAAGCTTTGAATTGCTTAAATGTTGTGATGCTTTGCATTTTTCCGGGATTATCAGGTAGATTCACGTAACACAAATAATAAATCGTACTTTTACAAATAAAAATAATTATTATGATAATTGTTTCAACAATATTCACTCAATTCTTATATTTTGAGTTAAAGGGTTAATTATATAAAAAAAAACACAAAGATATTGATAGGAAGCGCAAATTATTTGTTATTATTGAAAATTGAGTTTGTTTGTTAAAGAAGAAAAGTGATAAAAATACGTATAAGAAAGAGAAAAATTAGTTTACAATTAAAGGAAAATTGTTTGAAGCGTTTTAGACTTAGTTGCAAGTTAAAAGTGACAGGACGCGTCAAGGTCCTTCCGATGGCTTTTACAGTTCAACGCTAAATCAATTCTTCACTAAAAGCTGCCAGATTGCCTACGATAGTTCCGACCTCGGCCTACGCAGACTCTTGCCAACTTCACGTAATAATGCGCTCTCGTAATTTCGAGCGGCCAAAAAGCGACTTGCCAGAAACGAACATATTTTCAAGCAAGCGCTTGTCAGAGATCTTCGACCGAAACGGAATGAACTGTCGCTTGCAGGAATTTCAAGCTTTTTCCATTGTACTTAAGACTCTGAGGTTGGCTGAAACTATTTGAGCGTACATGCGCCGCTGATTGTATAACGATGATCTAAAACTGTCTTGCACTTGCTATTTCATGCTTGTATTGTTTTCTGATAAATGAAACTATTTTGAAAACAATTAATTAGTGGTAAACGACTAATAATATTAAGCTTTAAATGTATAATCTAATTTAATTTTATTTATTTTTGTTGCAATTTTTTAAAACTTTTATTTATATTAAATAAGATTTGTAATATTTAGATTTCTTATAATTATCAGCGAAATGTGGAATACTACTAGGACTCTTTTTGATTATTTAAACTTTTTCAAAATAAATAGTTTTTTACGATTATTGATGTTTCAGTCTCCTATTAATAGTTTATTATGCCACGCGGGATGTAAAGAATTGGCGAGTCCATATCACGTGTAAATTGCCACCCTAGCCGAAGACGAGGGTGGTAAACACGTGCTATGGGGTCGCCATTTTACCTCCCGAGTTGCATATGCTATTTTTTGCAACACCTAGGGTAAAAGTGCCACATTCAATTTCCGGTGCCGCGAGATAATGTGGTACTTTTATACCCAAGGTTTTGCAAAAATGCATTTTAATAACCTTGGTTGATTCTTTACTCAAGTAGTGGTAAAAATTGAATCTAATAATTTTTCTCCATACTAATCGACTGATAAGCCGAAAATAAAAACTCAATAAAAAGCAACATTCTGTTAAAAAGAAACAATGTTTTATTTCTTAATTGTCTTACGAGATGAAAAAATGCAATTAATTTATTTTAAAAATGACTTTATAAGCATTCAACTTAGAGTTTTCGGTGCACTATTTACTGAAGATGAAGTCAAGTGGGTCATACAAGCTTCTTTCATAACGAAGTGTACAACTCGGCGTAAGCTTGATGTTGGCGATATTAAGGCGCTGTTCTAATTCATCAAAGAGCTTTACATGTTATTAGTAGAATAAAACGACTAGGAACATACCTATTTGAAACGAATACTTGGCAGTGACTTGCCAGCTGGAAAGTTAGTTTACTTTCTATGACATGCAATTAAACCATTTAATTATAAGTACGATTAATACTTTCCTTAATTTAAGCAAGCAAACTCAGAATAGAACATTTTCTGGGTGCAACATTTTGTTACAGTTGATACGATATTAACTATAATTTCAAATCATTTTTTATCATTGACAAGATTAGTTAATATAATGATATTTCAAATTTTAATTGTGGCATCATTTTGAGCTCATTCTATACTTGGTAGCTATTTGAATAGAGTCTTCGTCTGATGTGCTTCATTCATACCTTTAAGTCAAGACTGTCTATTTTTTAAGTTAAAAATCTTAGGCAGTCTCTCAACTAACTCAAAAATAGCCTTGAGTAAGACCAAAAGAAGTCAATGACGTTTAACGAAGGAGTGATAGTCTAAAATTGCCCTGAGTCCCTCCTCTCTTTTTCAGGAAGGGAGGTTTTTTCCTTTTGTCTTTATCTATCTTATTCTTCTATTTTTTTCAACTTCTTTCCACGCTATCTCGCACTTCCCCTTCGGTCGTTTCATTGCGCCACAGCAGCGTGTTGCTCCTGTCTCATTCTCTCGGTTATGCCTTCGCGGTCTAATTTTACGCTTGACAACGGTGGCTTTCAACTTCCTGAGCTCATCTCTCCATCGTTTGTACTCTCTCTCTCTCTTTCTCCCTTTTCCTTTCTCTTTCTCTCTCGCAATCTCTTCTGCTCTTTTTTCTTTCGTGCTTTCTAATTCCTCGGTCCCCTGCATCTCTTTCACTCCCTCACAATCTTTCTCACTTCATCTTGCTTCAGACATTTTCTCTCCACATTTACTATCATTCTTTCCGTCGCTTGTTTCCCATTTTTCTTGTTTTCGCTTAACGATTGTTTTCTCTGTTCGGTTTGTCATTTGGTCGACCTATTTCGCCTGTTACTTACAGTCCTTTTGATAAAAGTCCGAATCTTGTATCTAAATATACCAGCTATAAAGATTATTGGTCTTCAGGCTCAATCTGCAGATAAAAGTTAGTTGGCCGAATTAAGCTTTGAGCAACACATCTCCGCAAATATTCTACCTTTTATCAAAAAAAATTCTAAATAATTTCATAATTAAATAATTTCTAAATTTAAGATTTATTCTACTAAATTTAAAATCTCCGTATCCATAACGTATTTATGTTAGTACAATTATTTTTAACTAAAATGTAGCCAAATCATGATGGAATTGAGGTTAGTAGGCATTTGTCTCTTACAATTAGAATGACGCTCTTATTTCGCGTGAGTATGCAAACAAAAAGAAAAATAATGTATGTTTAACGGTAAACAGTATTATGTGCCAACACTTAATTTTTAAGAACGAAGTTTCATTTCATTAAATACTGGAATTGATGTAATATTTTATCTTTACAGAAACAGTCGACAATAATGTTGATAAAATCATTAATATGAGACAATACTGAAAGCAATGTGACTAGTGCATTTAATAATGTCTATCTAAATCGTTTCAATAACAATAAATTATAATTTATAAAATTCTGTTTTATAGTTCAATTGTTTAGAATAATGTTGCAAATTCGATTCATTTAACGTTTATACAGAAGCAGCAAATGAAGAGGCGATTGAAGTAGATTATTAAGATTATACTTTTGATGACAGATGTCGCTTAGGGATGAATTTCTTTCTTTTGGAATATTCTACCATTTTTTCACAATACATTATTTAAATTTATAATTAATATTTTATTACACTATTTATTCTATCAGTTTCTAAAGGTATTTTTCACTTTCCTCCCAAAAGAGGCGCAGAAACTTATAAATAGCAAATAAAATTAGAAATAAGGAAATTTCATATTCTTAATCGCACTTTATTATCAGAATCAATATTTATGAAAGTCCGTCACTCATAATCGTCCTACAGCAGCCTCTTTTTCTTCACACTGTGACATCTCCTGCACTCCACCGTATAGGTACACCCTCTCGGCGAGCTTTCTCTTTTTCGCGCGCGACTTGTCCGCCTCGTTTTTTCCTCGATGTCACAAATGCAAAAAAAAAAGAAAGCGAGATAAGAAAAGAAAAAAGAAGGTGTATTCAGCGCAAGCGGCAAGGCGTCGCGTGAAATATAACGAAACGGTCATGAAGACAGCTGACGCTCGCTCTCGAGACATTGCCGTTGTATATGAGTGCGGGCACGCGAGTAAGAGGGAGTGACAGAGAGGGGAAGATAGAGGAAGGGAGCGAGAGAGAGAAAGAAGCAGAAGACTTCGTATTTCTGGCCTGGAGTGACTCACCTCAAGCTCTTCTCCTCCACCCACACAATCGCGCGCTCTTGCCGGGTGGCTTACCTTCGCGAACATCGCGCCCGCCGCGCGCGTCCTCCTTGCGCGCCGCCACTACTGCACGCGTGTTTTCGTGTAACGCGTTACGCAATGCCGCGCCGTAAGCAATCCGACGCACTGCAACGCGTGCTGCTGTTGTAGTTTTGAGAGGGGGACTTTTGGACCTGTTTTTCATCCACCGTCGGCCGAGCTTCGTGGAAAAATTTTGCGCTGTGACATCGTCGTTGTACTGTATATGTGCGCTGGACCACATAGTAGCGACGGACGTCAAACGACTGATTTCGCTGCTTTGCATCATCTTTATCGTCGATTATACATTTTATAACGTAGTTTACTTATAAATAATCGAGCCCGGTTTATATTTGATCGCCACGTCAACATTTTATAGTTTGACTGACGCAATTTTCTGATTTTAGTTTTTGTTGGTAAATAGTAATTGCATGTTTTTGTCTTCGTTCTTTATAAAAT
Organism: Eupelmus azureus; assembly: GCA_030522685.1. Taxonomy (NCBI): domain Eukaryota; kingdom Metazoa; phylum Arthropoda; class Insecta; order Hymenoptera; family Eupelmidae; genus Eupelmus; species Eupelmus azureus. The sequence continues at coordinate 5,848 of JAPYZA010006848.1, forward strand.
GAGAATTTGAATAGAGAAAATTTAGATTATGAAATTTTGTTGGTCTACACTCAAAAATAAATCAAATTTTTAAGGAGTTATGAAAATTTTCTTATTACCGAGAGTTAAGTTTTAACAAAGTGTCTCTTTTCTATGATCTACTTTTAAAAAGTTTTATGGATAGCTTACAAGAGATATTTTTTCTAACTACAAATTAAAAAAACAAATTGGGTCCTCGTGATTAAAAGTATCAATGACATTTTCTCGTGTTGCCGTCGATTATCTAGTTTTATTAACAAAAACATTCATTTGTTAAAATCAGGAATTATATTATTGTAAACTTTAATATTATGATTTATTCGTATTTAGAATAGATTATAAATAATAGATGTATATCGGTTTCCAAATTATTCATTTTTTTGAAGGCTTCTACAGATTTAGACCATATTTCTATAGAAAAATACGATTTGCAAATTTTTCAAAATTCCGGCGCTCTAAAGGTTAAAAAACATACTACTCAAACAAAAAAGAAACAAGAAGAATTTCAAATATTCTTACGGAAATATAACTATTAATGTTTTATTATTAATGTTTTGTTAATTCGTTACAATCTTTTGAATTAAGTATTTTCTGTTGAAACTAACGTTTTCAAATTTTCACATATCAAATGATTACAATTCTTATTATCATGAATAGATTTAGAGTCGTTTATCTCATAAGTTCATAATATAACATCATATTTAGTTATATTATAATTTGAAAAAAAAAAAAAAAAAAAAAACAAAAACGAAAACGTCATTTGAAAAAGAGAAACGCAATTAAAAAATACGCACCTAATCGTCATTTGAAATGGGGAAACGGAATTAAAAAATACGCAGTAAAACGAAATTACCGCGTAATTGTAAAATCTTATCCGTAATAGCCGACCTTGAGAGGCGCCAAAATTTAGAGTTCCTCAATATTTCGGCGCGTGCCACTGTCGTTAAATTAAAGAGCGCTGAGTAAAAGGCGAAAGCTCAAATATATGCATGTATGAAATATTATAAATATCAACTTTAGGCTCGTTAGCCCTGACCGACATTGCCATAAGGCGACTTATTCACCTAACAACTTTTGAACTGAAATTAAGAGACAAGAAAACATATCGAAGACATGGTGACGATGACAATCGTTACGATAAGAATGACAATGGTGATCACCCGTGGATGCATACTACAGAAACTACATCAGAAGCGGCCATATAAGTTATATTGTGCCACGCGGATCCGTCGAACTAATCGAGCACCTTGTAAGTCATACAATCGAGAGAAATGATACAGATTAAGGTTTTTTATGTGCACAAGAGAGCGAGATTGATGTCGCTATTTAATGGCACAGTCGTAGTACATTTGAACGCCCTGACCCCGTAAACGAGATTGAACAATGAAAGTACGCCGTGTAGCCGGCGTCGTCTCAATGACGTCAGCTGTAAACACATCGTATACACGTACTTGTGTTTATCCTGAGTCATAGCTGCGCTGGCGCCGGCGCAGCTATTGCCTCGCGATCTGCGTATGCGATGATAATTTGCGGCAGATGAAGAAAGAAAAAAAAAGGTAAAATGTGACCGCTCTCGAGATAAACGCTCTTGTAGAAGGAAATAGCAAATTGCGCCGGTTGATTTGCGCGATCTCTTACGAAATTTGTCCCACCGTATTAGAAAACCTATGTGACTCTGTATGTACATCTATTTGTACCTTATGGTACTATCTACCTGATGTCTAAAAGCTGAATCAAGTGCCCCAAAAAAGAATATGTAAACACACTGTTTCGTAATTGGACTTTCAACTTATTCACAAAGCCCTTTCTAGTGTCATTATCATAATATCATTTTGCCGTATAGGTGAAGATATACTTTTCAAGAACATTGCTTTTTCATACTTGGAATCAATCTGATCGTCTAGGAAATCATCCGAAATGTAGCAACTCATCATACTAATTCTGATGATCAGATAAAAATAATTCCAATAATTGTAAGTACATTTTTAGAAAAAAGAAAATTAGTATGATTTATAAATATTTCTTTTATATGAAATGCCAACATTATCAGCTATGGTGGCACCGAAACATCAGAGTTAATAGCAGCTACTCGCTGTTGGTGGCGGTAGCTCAAAATCCGGCTACTACCAGCTACATCGATCCGGTTCCGTCAATTCGAGTTAATGCGAATTCTACTTGTAGAAAAAAGTTAAGTCTTGGAAAAAGTCTGGCACAGGGGCTGTTGTCAGACTTCCATTAAATCACCCGATTTCTGCTAAACTTACTTTTTTTTTTAAACAGAAAGGCAAGCTGAAATTGTTGTTAAAAAGTTGTATGCAATATGATGATGGTCTTATTATTAGTATATTCATTTTATTTAAACAGATTTAAATATATTTTTAATAAAAGTAATCGAATATTTGTTTTTGATATTATAGAAAAATAATTTAGGTTGTTATGATTATACGAACAAAAACTATATACCTATATTTGAAATGTGGAAAAATAATATAATCCAACGTAATCCTATTATTTATAAACTTTAGTAAAAGATAATAAAATCTTTTTTAATGTATGCTATTTGTCATATTTTGGTGTATTATGCAAAATCTACTAATGAGCTAACGTATAGAAATCATATAAAAGAAAAAAGAATAATATGAAAAAAGAAGCTCCCGTTGTCACGACATTCTTAATAATTAAAAAAATTCGAAAATGCAAAAAGTTTGGAGCGCGACTTCTCGCGCACTCGTTAAAGGTTCCGCAGGTTTTATAAAATAAATTCGTTACTCGCAAGCGACAGGCTAACGAACGGGCGTAAAAAGCAGCTGTTTTTAATATCGGAACGGCGCGCGAGAGAGAAATCCAGTACTGTCGAGTAGCAATGGCGGAATTTCGCGGAGATCTAAAAATGTCCGGGCCAGAAAGTATGAGGGTTCGTCAACCCCAAAACAAGAAGGAGAATATTCGAGCCACGAGCGAGCGAGTCAATGCAAATGGGTATAGTTGTAAGCCGAGGCGAATGAGAGAAAGTGCAAGGTGAGAGACGTTTATGGGCCCGGAGAGTACAGCAGCGAGGAGCGCGCTGCATGAATATACATCGCATCGAGCCGGGGCAGCATTTTTATTAATTGAATTCGCGTTTCGACTGTCTGCAAGTCACAGGATATTAAGAGGTTCGAAAAGATAAAGTGATTACGCCGTACAAAAGTATCGCTTAAGGAGCAATGGAGTCTAATGTATTATTATATGATGTAAGCCCGGAATGTGTTTGCCTTGAATAAACGCTTTTAAAAGGCATTTTTAAGCTGATTAATCGATTATTGTACGGCGCATGCGCTCGCTCTCGCCCAATCGATTTGTATTGTTGACTTGTTATTTAATCGATAAAACCGGTTGTAATCGATGATAGATCGTGTGATGTTGCATCGACATCGACATACACTTCGGGCATTAAAATAATTTAATATTCATGTTAACAATTTCATACTGACCAAATGTACGTACGAAATGATTCTGTCAAAATAAAAATTGAGTTGGCCTGCTGTTCGGCTTCGATTAAAAGAACGACTCTTATAACTTTTTTTAAAACAATATCCAATTAAAACTTTATTGAATACATCAATAATTGAAAAAGAAAACACACATACTTTATGCGATTAATTAATTTGTCTTCTTGGTTGATTCATTTTTAAATGCTAATTTGGTACACAATTCAATAAAATATTTTAGTATCCATAATGCTTATTATGAATAATAATTTTGTCAAATATTGATGCTAGCAATTTTTAATCCTAATTATTTTCGAAAATATCAATTAGCTGTTTTTAATCTCATAGCTAAAATAAACATGAAATTTCTCATATTATTTGTCAACTAAATAACTAGAAGTCAATCGGTTCTTTTGAAAATGATTTTGGAATTGTTCAAAAGAAATCGGCAAAATTTTTATTAGACAAATAAAACCTAAGTTTACCCTTAGAGGATTAGCATACGCTAATTGGCGTAAGGTCATTGACCAACCAATATTTGACTTTAATTTGGTCCAATATTCTGGACTTTAGATCACTTTTCTATAGAAAAAAAAAGATTCTTCGAAATTTCTTTAGTAAATCTTAAATTTTACTCGATATTAATTGCAAATACTAATGTTATTTTTGAGTATTATATTCTTGATACTAAATAAAAATATTTCTGAATTATTATATCAAAAAAAAATTGCATACATAATTAAGGTGTTCACATCGCACCCTCAAGGCAAATTGTTAAAGACGTTATAGTCACCCCATTTACATAAGAATTTCTGATTTAACGTTTTAATCATCCCGTATATTTCTTGATGTTATAAGTAACAGAAAGGTTCCTACTAATTTACTTTTTTTTCTAATTATTTCTTTTTTTAAAATAGGACTTCACTTTTTAACTAATTCAAAAAAATTTCATTTCTCTTGCAGGAATAAAGTAAATTTTACTTCCTACATACGCAAGAATAATATGCCACTTAATGCTCGCTTTACAGGAGAATAAAGAGTAATTATTACAGTTGAGTTGGGAATAAAATGTTTTATTCCCACCTCAACGATAATCACCACTTATTTCCCTGAAAAGGCGCGCTGAAAGTGGCCTATTATTCCCGCAGAACTCGTGGAGGGGAAATGGGCCAAGAAAAATGGGAAACTCGTGAATAATGGGCCATTATTTCCCTCCTCGGCCATTTTTATTAGAAAAAATAGAAAAATTACTGATAAAATAAAATAAAAACAAATAAGGGACCACAGTTAAGATGGGAATAAAGTACTATATGCATCTCGAGAGTAAAGTCAATTATTCCCTCAGGTAATTACCTAACCACCCTCGGGAATAATATGCGACTTTACTCCCTTGGTGCATAATGTACTATTATTATACGAAAATAAAATTTTATTCTTAATTTGGTACAAATATATTTTGTTATTTTAAAAGTTTTAATTAGATAAAATGTCACTTTTGTATTTGCTATGAAACGTACTTAACAGTCTTATTCAGCCACAAAAAATAAAGGGTATTAGAATACCCTTTATTTAATAGATTAAGGCAATCTAGTTTTTTAACCAGATTTTCAGGAAAGATAATGAGTCAGGTTGCAGTTTTTTCATCCAGACATTAAGGAGTTTAGCAAGAGAGTCGCTGGGCGAGAGCAGCGCAAGGCAACGATAGGTGCCTGTGAGCGCAAAAAGGTCTCGCCCGAGGTGCGTCTCTGGGGGGCTGTTATTTAAAAATCGACAAAGACCTCATCGCCGTGCACGAGACCGACGGAGGATTTAGGTTGCTCCGCTGCAGAGCCGTCGACTGACACGTCATTAGGCAATTGTTTTCGGAATAATATCGCGCTCTAGCGTTCTTGCTCAAGCAGGCGCTCTCTGGCAGGCGCGCAATCCGCTAATTACCCGAAACAGCCTAAAGCGTTCACTCGGCCAGTGCGTGTACGACAGAGAGCGCGAGAAGAAAAGAGAAAGAGAGAAACTAAGGAGAAAGAGAGAGAGGAAGAGAGCAAAGATATGAGAGAGGGAAGGAGAGGAGTGACGGAACTCGCGGCGCGTCCACGAGGGATCTGGGTCGCTCTAGAAATAACCTCGGATGCATTCAACCTCCTCCGCTAGCGCGTGCTCTCTCTCTCTCTCTCTCTCTCTCTCTCTCTCTCTCTCTCTCTCTCTCTCTCTCGGGCTATAGCCTCCTTCGAGAGAGGAGGAAAGAGAGCCGTCGCGCGGCGACACCACCCGCGATTCTTCGTTCCATCGCGCACTCGCTCTTTCTCATTCAATGAAACGAGCCTAAGCGCGCTAGCCGTCTCCCAATCAAAATCGTTGCGCCTCAGCCGAGCGATCAGGGGCCGGCCGGGCCTACCCACGTGAGACGCTTTTCTATTGGCCGGTCCCCCGCGCCAAGAAAATTGCCAACAGCGGCCATCGGCTTCCCTGCGAGTCGTCAATGCTGTTATACTGTTGTTCTTGATACTGCTTCGTTTATATAGCGTGCTTAGAAAAAATTATATTGATATGTTATACAATTATAGTTTCTATAATCATCCGATTACATGCGAGTGTGAGTCGACGTACGTATTAACAGAGCACTTTTTGTGAAGTTCTCAGATTAATTCCAATCAACTAAAATGTTGTCTTGATCAAGGCTTTCTCTCCTCATTAATTCTTCATTGATTTATCGATAATTTTATTCATTAATAGGGTGACTTCGCCCCCCCTCCCTTCCCCCCCGCGGGCTTCAAGCGCTAACTCCCTAGATGTTAAATTACGTAAAAATGGCAAATCAGAGAAAATAACGTTAAAAAATCGAAAAGTAACCTATAAAAGTGATAACATAACGTAAAACCCTCT
>JAPYZA010006849.1:0-15612 GCA_030522685.1 Eupelmus azureus
AAAAGACGATAATTCATAGATTAAGCAAAAATATCGCAAAATACCAAGAAAACGACGTCAAATCGAGAAAAATATCGTAAAAATATCGAAAAATAACGTAAAAAAGTGGAAAAGTAACGTAAAACCACTTAAAATACCGGCTAGTTTTGCAGATAAAGGGGGATAATACATAAATCAACCAATAATATCGCAAAATATCAAGAAAACGACGCCCAATAGAGGAAAATAACGTAAAAATGTCGAAAAATAACGTTAAAAAGTGGGAAAATAACCTAAAACCCCTCAAAATAACGGCTAAATTCGGAGATAAAGGGAGATCATTCATAAATTAAGCATAAATATCGCAAAATATCAAGAAATGTACGTCAAATCGAGGAAAATATCGTAAAAATATCGAAATATATCATTAAAAAGTGGAAAAATAACGTGAAATCCCTCAAAATAACGGCTAGTTTCGGAGATAAAGGTTGATAATTCATAGATTAAGAAAAAATGTCGCAAAATATCAATAAAACAACGTCTAATCGAGGAAGATATCGTAAAAATGTCGAAAAATGACGTAAAAACGTGGAAAAATAACGTAAGGTAAACCGGGGGAAGACGCCAGTTGGGGGAAGACGCCACTTGGGTACATTTTCTCTGCTTACATAGAAACGGTAATGAGAGTTCGATTTTATAACTCATTATGATTAGCATATTATATGATCAAAGTATTGTTTTATTCTGACTTTATTTTCATGTCATAATAAAAAAAAATGAAATTAATTGTTGTCGATGTAAATGCAAATGTGTTTTTCTTACCTTTGTTTTTGAGACTTTTTTTTTTTTTAATTTATGAAAAATTTTGTGCGTAAATAATAAGTATCAATGAACAATTTGTGACATTATATACAAACAAATGCTTAATTTTCTGTTATTTTTCAGGTTTTTGCTATAATTATTTTTTTTTGATACCATGTGGCATCTTCCCTTTGTAGCATCTTACCCCATCAATTTCAGATGTCATTTGTTTATTGTTATTAATTGTTAACTAATTAAAGCGATACAAATTTTATATACATGTTTGATAGCTTATACTGTTCGTTACTGAGATAAGTTGTATAAATTTAGTTTACTCAATTTCTATAGATTTTATTTCAATTTTTCCCTTAAATATGGCGTCTTCACCCGGTTTACTATATAATACCTCAAAATAACGGCTAGTTTCGGAAACAAAAGGGGGATAATTCATAGATTAAGCAAAAATGTCGCAAAATATCAAGAAAACAACGTCTAATCGTGGAAAATATCGAAAAAATTTCAAAAATAATGTAAAAAAGTGGAAAAATAACGCATAACCCCTCGAAATAACAGCTAGTTTTGCAAATAAAGGGGGTTGATTCATAAATCAAGCAAAAGTGTAGCAAAATATCAAGAAAACAACGTCAAATTGAGAAAAATATCGTAAAAATGTCGAAAATAACGTAAAAATTAGAAAAGTAACGTATAACACCTCAAAACAACGGCTAGTTTCGGAAACAAAAGGGATATAGATATATATATATATATATATATATCCATATTATAAAGATATTTCGCCGCCGCCGTGTATAATAATTCAGGATCCCCCCTTATTTTCGAAACTAGCTGTTATTTTGAGGGGTTTTACGTTATTTTTCCACTTTTTAACGATATTTTTCGATATTTCTTCGATATTTTAATCATAAAGAATTAAAAATTTAAAATCAAAATTAGAACAATCGACGTATTAAATGTGAAATTGAAAAATTTTTGAATAGTATTGTACCAGAATGGTATAGTAGCCATTACTCTGAAAATATTTAATATAATTTTACAAAATGAGAAATTTTATATTTACAGTTTTCCATATTTTGATTTTAAATAAAAATAAAAAATATTTACAATCCGTAAATGTTTATTAACATCTGGAAGCTGCATTATTGCTAAGTGAATGAGATTAGAATGGAGAGAACATAATCATTTGTAAAAATAAAAGAATATTCATTTAACTATAAAAATTTTTGTTATAAGACAGAAGGTATTTTTGTATCAAAGTCAAAGCAGAAGTGCGGCTCCCAGACGTTAATCCAAGTGTACCAATTGTAAGTATTTTTTATTTTTATTTAAAATTAAAATATAAAAAAATGTAAACCTCATAGGTGGTGTGGAAAATGTAACTTTCATATTTTATTTGATTTTCTCATAATTTTAAAATTAAAAATAAGTATAATGTGCAGGACATTGGCGCATGGAGCACACAATGGGACGAGGAGTAGGGGCTGTAAAGAACTATATTTTCTCTATATTTTGTTTGTTTGTTTTTCATCATTCAAGAATGGGGTGCTTATGATACTTCGGGGTATTCGTACTTAATTTATCAAATATCCCTCTCTATCTGGAAAAACAACCTTTATTTTAGAGTATTTTACATTATTCTGTCAATTTTTTAGGTTACTTTTCCAACTTTTTTATTGTTGTATTCTCTAATTTGATTGTTTTTCATGATTTAAGAATGGGCGGTTGGCGCGCGAAGCGCGCAGGGGAGCGAAGCCCCCCTAGTATATATATATATATATATACATATATATATTTATATATTAATATATCTCTCTATATTATAAAATTATTTTGCCGCTGCCGCCGCCGTGTATAAGAATTTCCGAGGTCTCCTTTATCTCCATAACTAGCCGTTCTTTTGAGAGGCTCTACGTTATTTTTTCCTTTTTTACGTTATTTTCCTCGATTGGACGTCGTTTTCTTGATATTTTGCGATATTATTCCTTGATTTATGAATTATCCCCCTTTATCTCTAAAACTATCCGTTATTTTGAGGGATTTTACGTTATTTTTCCAATTTTTTACGTTATTTTTGAATATTTTTACGCTTTTTCCTCGATTTGACGTCGTTTGCGATAGACATTTATATGACATTTTGCGATAGTTAAGCTTAATTTATCAAAGATTTCCGTTTATCAACAAATAACTGTTATTTCAGAGGGTTTTGCGTTATTTATTGTGACAGAACCTTAATGTAACCTTAGTGTCAGCGTAAGTACCGTGTCATGTACGAAATTTCGTTGGTTTTATGCATACCTCTGCATAAGTCACTTTCCATGCATGAAATCGTCTGCATAACTAACCTTTGATATATATATATATATATATATATATATTTATATATATATTTCAAATAAAAAAAAAAATTTTCAGTCTTCTACGTTTAAATATGTGTGTGTATATATGTGCGCGCTTATATTTACACACACACATATATGTATATACATATATATATATATATATATATATATATATATACATATATATACACATTTCTTAAAAGGAGTTTATGGAGCCCGACAAAGAGAGGGAAGATGGTTTCTTTAGCGAGTGCGAGTGAGAGCCTCAGGTTTATGGATCCCCGGGCTTCATAATCTGTGCGTGTTAGACAAAGATAGGGTTATTGCGAAAATACACGTCGGGCTCCATAAACCCCTTTATTGAAACGTATATATATATATCCTGCACAGCAGAACAAGAAAAACTTTTAATTTTTTATGTTTACGTAAATAAGTAAGTCTTTTCATTAATTTCATTCTTTATAATTTATTTACTACATAATATATATATATATATATATAAACAGATAAATGTATATATATACTGCAGCCATATAGCGCCACTATTCTTACCGCCGCATATTTGAATATCGAATCTTACCTTTGGGCCCACTTTTCTAATCAAAAATTGGCCACAGTTAAGCCGAGAATAAAGCACTATATGCAACACGAGAGTAATGAAACTAGCTTCGCTCGGACGACAAACTCACCCGCGGGAATAATTTGCGACTTTACTCCCTTCTTGCATAATGTACTATAACGTCATTTTCTGATAATTTTACGTTATTTTATCTGTTTTTTTAATAGCGCTTGCACGATATGTTGAGACAATTTTGCTTCTTTTTCATTCGTTGCCCTCACCTCAGCGTAAGCTTACGCCAGCACAAACATCGATATCTCGGAAACAATAATAGTGGTAAATTTCTACCTTTGGCGGTAAGAAAGCGGTAAAAAGCGGCGAAAAATGGCGTTGAGTAGGTCCGATATCTGTTTTTTAGCCAATGCTTGTGCTGGCGTAAGCTTACGTCAGCACAAACATCGATATCTCGTAAACAATAAGAGTGGTAAATTTCTACCTTTGGCGGTAAAAAAGCGGTAAAAAAGCGGCGAAAAATGGCGTTGAGTACGGTCCGATATCTGTTTTTTAGCCAATGCTTGTGCTGACGTAAGCTTACGTCAGCACAAACATCGATATCTCGTAAACAATAAGAGCGGTAAATTTCTACCTTTGGCGGTAAAAAAGCGTTAAAAAAGCGGCAATTGTGACAATCACAGTCGCTCCAAACCTGCACTCTTGGCTGTATGGAAATCTTTCCACGGTCGATTTACCGTCGGGTTCGAATAGCGCACTGATGCTTGCTATGAAACCGCCAACGCCAGCAGCACCCTTTACTGTTCAGCTGGAGGAATTGAGAGACATTGGAAGTGGCAACCGCAGTAACACCGAGTCTGAATATAGTGATCCAGAGAGGGAAGCAACCAAGAGTTAGCAGTTTGATTTATCGAGTGAAAGTGATGATAGCGCTGCAACGAAGTGGAGTTAGCGCGGAGAAGACACTACCTCGTTTCAAGAAACCGAGTAATTGTTTCCTCGAGCGAAGTCGGAAGAAGTTAAGAGACCGGAAGAAGATGGAGGGGTCAACTCCAAAATCGAAGAGACCCGGTGTGGCTGGAAAACTCCCGGGCAAGGAGAAGAAGAATCGATATTCTTCCAAGACAGATTTCCGAGTTGTGAAGATGGACAGTGAGTTGGATCTAGGAGATACCAGTGATAAAGAATGGGATGTGGACGATTCATGTCCTCCGAAGATAATGGGGATTGGCGCTTACTTGGGAGGGAGTGGCGCAACTTCTTTGAGGTCCAGGAGCGGGGGAAGGCGATAGCTTACGCCGAATGCGCTGGGATCTCAGCGTTAGATGACCGCTAAGAGAAGCAAGTGCAAAGGTTACTAAATCGTACTCTTCCGCCGTCCCCGGGAAAATTGGGCTGCACTGATTTGATTGAACATTCGTTTGATATGCAGGGGGCTAGATCATTTCAACAAAGCCCAAGGTGGCACTCTCCCGTGATGTTGGATGTAGCCAGAGAAGAGGTAAAGAGGTTAGAGGCGGAGGGGATAATTGAGAAGTCAATTAGTGAGTGAAGAAACTCACCTGAGATTGTGAAGAAGCCGAATGGAAAATATCGTGTCTGCGTTGATTATAGAGATCTAAACAAGGCGACAACGAAAGATGCCTATTTAATGAAGGACATAGATGCGATTTTGGACAAATTACGAGAAGCTAAGTATTTGACCAAAATAGACTTGGGGCAGGCCTATTATCAGATTCTATTGGAGATATCCAGTAGACCATGTAGATTGGTTGAGGCTCTTTTTGGCCCAGAATTTGAACCAAATCTGTTCACGTATCTGGATGACATTATTGTCGACACGGAGACGTTTGAAGAGCACTTGAAGTGGATTGAGGTTGTGTTGAAGAGATTGCTGGAGGCGAAGCTGTCGATTAATAAGGACCTGTGTGAGTTTGGGTGTTCTTGGTTGACCTATCTTGGATACCTGTTGGATGAAGAGGGACTGAGACCAGATCCTGATCGAAAAGCGCCAGTTCTTGAATATCCAGCTCCGAAAACTGTGAAGCAACTACATAGATTCCTCGGTATGGTTGGATGATATGCGAAATTTCTAGACAAAGATGCCGAGATAAAGGTTCCGTTGCTGAAGTTGCTTTTGAAACTTTGAAGAAGGCTTTAACTGTAGTACCAGTGTTAGCCAGGCCGAACTTCAGTAAGCCTTTCACCGTGCAATGTGATGCCAGTAATTACGCTATTGGAGCAGTGCTAACACAGGAGGATGAAGACGGAGAACATCCAATTATATACGCTAGCCGTATGTTAAATGCAGCAGAGCAAAACTATACAACGACGGAGAAGGAATGTTTAGCAATGGTGTGGGCAGTGAAGAAATTAAGGCCATATCTGGAGTGGTATTCTTTTAAGATCATTATGGACCATAGCGCTTTGAGATGGCTTCGTAACCTCAAAGAACCCACCGGATGACTAGCACGTTGGGCTTTGGAGTTGCAGCAGTGGGACCTTGAAGTGGAACGCCAGAAAGGCGCCTACCACCATGTGCCTGATGCTCTATCTCGAGGATTCGAGATCGAAGTAGTAGCTTTTGTAGATGTGGGTGACACGTGGTATTTGTCTCGAAAAGAAGATGTGAAGAATTTCCCGCAAAAATATCCAAATTTGAGAGTAGAAGATGATTTATTGTATAGGTATCAGCGTAATTATCTTCTGGATCCCGTCACTAACAATGGAGAAGACTGGGAGTTAGTCGTACCGACGGAATATCGTGATCGAGTGGTTAATTAATTCGTACGGTCATGCGAGAAAAGATACGTGGTGATGATACAAGGTGATGCAAACGGCACCGCAAGGTTTGATGGGAAAGAGAATAGTTGAAAGACCGTGGACAGTAGTCGCTGTAGATCTAATGGAGTTTCACTAGTCGAAAGGTCGGTTTAAGTATGTGCTGGTCATTCAAGATCTTTTCGCTAGATAAATTGAGCTGAAACCGCTCCATGCTGCAGAAAGTAATGCAGTGGCTAGAGCGTTTGAAGAGCTCATATTGTTTCGGTGGGAGACGCCAGATTACCTGCTTACTGACAATGGAAAGGAGTTTGAAAATAAACATCTAAAGTCAACTTTGGAGAAATATGGGGTGAAGCATGTAACAACGCCGCCGTATCACCCTTAAGCAAATCCTGTAGAGCGAAGTAATCGGATCTTGAAGACAATGATCGTGACGTTTGTTTAGGAAGATCATCGGGACTGGGACGTTCATCTCCAGGAGTTTCGGCATGCTGTCAACAAAGCCACGCAGTAGCCGAAGAAGGTTTCCCCAGCCTTTCTGAATTTTGGAAGGCACCCGAAGCCAGTAAAAGTCCCTCCCCGTCAGCCCCAAAATTTCCAACCGTGATGATATCCTTGTTTTGTTTGGTTTTTTTTTGTATTAACTATTTTAATTGAGTTGTGGTTAATCGAGGCTCTGTCCGTTTTTGTGTGTTATGCGGTGCCGGATTTAGTTGTAGAGGACCATGGAGACCGTCGTAACCACTGTTGTGGAGAGCCAGGTAGCCCCGATAATGATCGTGAGCCCAGTGGAGCCAACCGATGTCGTACAGGTTTCGCTGGACGAAAACATGGTGGTGGATGTGTCGCTGCTCGAGCCGACAAGGGCCAACAAGGAGTGGGTGGCGGAGCAGCGCCCCTTAGAGGAAAGCGGCCTGACACAAACGCCAGCCGTGGCCGGGGAATCCGATGATTGTTTGGCGCAGAAGATGCGGGTGTTGGCGGTCCAGCCGGGAAGATAACGGGATGCCTGTGGGAATGTATGGGCTGCGGGAGGCGTCGGAGATCCAAAACAACGACGTCGGCCAGACGGCTTCAAACCCCCCCCCCCGCAGAGTGATAGTGGGGGATCGATTGTACCAGGAGTGTCAGGAGTGAATCAGCAACCTTCGGAGCTTATACCCCTGGGAACCAATCTGGCCCCGAATTCGTCCTCGTCCTTGGGAAAACCCTGTCGGCCATGTGGAGGGACTACTCCCTACTAGGTCGAGCAGGTGGAGGCCAAGGAGAGGGAAGGCAAGGGGAAAACACCATTGGATCCATGAGAACGTATGCGACATGTCGATGGGTTGCTGAGAAGGAGAGAGAGGTAAAGGATGGATGAGGAACGACCCACGACTACGTCGTTGAATCTGTCGCCGGAGATACGCTCGCGGTTGGGAGAACCGGTCGGGTCCGGAGCCAAGGGTACTCGAGGAGTAGACTCCCGTACGATGCCCGTAGGGCCCCGAGGAGCCCTTTTCGGGGAATTGGCGGTGGTCCCGTGGGATCCGAGAGTAAATCCCCCTGCCCGGGCCTGCTTCAATTGCTGGAAACGAGTTCACTTTACGAAAACACGTGCTCGCCTGGGCGCCACCATTACGCGCTCCGGTGACACATCGAGACGCACACACACTCACACTCACTGACACCTACACCCGAACTCCCGGGCGCGCGCACGTGTGCGAATAACGCAAGGAGGCGGCGCGCGCATCATCTCCGAGGAGGGCGCACGAATGACAGAGAGAGAGCAGCGGATACGAGCGAGAGAGAGTAGCGGACACGAGAGCGAGAGAGAGAGAAAAACGTTAGCCGACGGCTCGATGATAACTAAGCCGCGGCGGCCTACTCGAGCGCGCGCTGTGACGTCACGCGGCGCGAGAGTGGGAGCGCGCCGTCGAGAGAGAGAGAGAGAGAGAGACTCTAGCTATCTCTCTCGGTCGTAGTGGGACGCTCGGCATTATTGTAGCCTTATGCTAAAGCGTTTCCACTACAATATAAATAGATGAATGCCGTTTTTTGCAGTTTTTAATATTTTCCGGTATCGAATTGAAGATAGATTGGCGACGAAGAAGACGAATCACAAATATTGAAGTTCCTGAAAGGAGATATTACTAGGTTGAGGATAGTTACTGTGTAAATGGTACCCTGGTATTAATTGCAGCAGCGCAAGTTGGAAAAGAAGCAGGAATTCGGCATTCGATTTCCTGAATCGTTACCAGTAGCTAGTTGTTGAGTAGTTTATCGTTTTGAGGAAGTTTTGTAGTTGTGAGAAAGTAGTTTCGGAGTTAGTTATAGTTGCGGGTAGCAATATTAGCAGCAGAGTATATCTAGAAGTATTGGCGGATTTTTGCAGATCACCAACTGAAGATTTGTCACGACATTTACCGAAGAATTTGTTGTGAGTCAAGAGATAGAGATTCGTGTCATTTACAAATTATTAATTAGTTCTATTAGTGTATCAAAGGGGCGGCGGTTTCAGAATAGAGTGCTTGTTACTTTGTTACAATTAATTCTAGTATGATTATTTCGTGCCTTCTTCCCTTTTCATTTTCAGCTGTGGTGCGGTTTGCAGACTCGTAAGTAAATTTCGATTGCTCGCAACGCTCGCCGTGGTCCAGCGAGGAGTGCTACGGCGAACTAACGGCAAGTCCTAAATTTCTTTCGTAGATCGTTGAATAAAGTTGAGTTGAGTGAAGTTTCGGGAAAGGTGATTGTTAAATTCTTTTGTATATAGCACGGGACCGCGTAGAATAACTAAGTTTATCGTATTAGCGTACAAATGCTATATCAGAACTCCTAAAAGAAGTAGTTTTTGAATTAGCGTATTTAAAATTGGTGTATAATGTCGGTAACTTTCTTTCCTTTCTTACATATACCTCTTTCCTGTTGCAGCTACTCAGCTACCATCAACTGAGTAGAGGTAGCTCACCAAAACCGATTTCGCTTGAGAATGTATCAGAAATCTAGGGCCGGCCTTGACCCTCCGGCCTGACTCGCGCCACCTCCACATAACTCACATTATAATGCTATAACGCCATTATAGTGAGATGAGGTTTCATATGGCTTTTCCTTCCTTTCCTCCTAACTTTTTGAATTTTTCGCAAGTATAAATACACAATTTAATGTACTTCAAGTTGGTTTTACCGAGGTTCCCGCTGAAAATGTCACTTTTTCAAACATAACCTTAAAAAAATCAGTTTTTGGCTGAATCAAGGCTAAAGAGCTACGAATATTGCTAATCGACTTGCATGATTATAATAAGCCTAAAATGATACTAAAAAGTGTTGATTTCAGCTTTCCTAATGTAATATAACCAAATATAATCGTTACATAACTTTAAAAAATTAATTAGTTTCTGGCTAATATAGGAGTGAAGAATTAAAAATATTTCAAAACGATGGTAATAAGCCTAAAATGATACTGTAAAATTTTATTTTCTGACTGCACAGTAATAAATAGTATAAAGAATAGTACTACGATAAAGTTATTTTAAGACTTTAAAATACAATCTAACTTATTTAAATTGTTACATAACTTCAAAGATTAGTTTATGGCGGATATTAGTATATGAAGCCTAACATGTCACAAATCTGAATTGAATATCATAAGGTAAGTAAATCTTAATAGAAAATATATTTTTGTGAGTCTTCTAAACGTATTCAGATCTATTAAAAACGCTCGAAAATCTCCGAAAAAACAATTTTCGGCCTAAATTCGGGTGTGCCACTAATTTAAAAAAAAAACAATTACATTCTCGTAAAGAGCGAAAAATAGTACAATAAGACAATTTTCTTTGCTTTTAGTACCCTCACAACAGAGGTGTAAAAATTATGTTTTGGTGGCTGAAATTTTGGCTATCACAATATTTTTTGATAAGCTTTTAAGTGATATATATTAAATTGTTCAGTTCAGAGGAGGAATCTTTACTATTCTTACCCTGCTATAGCCTTTGCCGGAAAAAAAGCATTTTATTCCCGTAATTTAAATTTTGATATTAAAGTCTAAAAAATTGAATGAAACATAATTTTAATGTAATTTTAAAAAAGAAAACATTATATAGATCTCTGAAGTAATGTCGATTATTTCCTCCGGTTATTACTGTCCTCGCTACGCTCGGGCAGCAAATCCATCCGCGGTAATTATCAGCGACATCCTCAAGTTAATTAGAAATGAAACTTATTTTCTGTGAAATATTAACTATAGTAAATACGTAGAACAATGTTTAATAGAGAAAGAAAAATATTATTTTATAAGTAATGAAATTTTGTAAATAAAGCAACGAATTTTTTTTAACAATATTACATTGTTACTTACCAATCACAAATAACAATGAACTAAATGTTCGAAAATAGCTAAATTCATCGATGCCCCAATTGAACTTTAATTGAGTATATAAATAGCTCATAGGTTTTTCATCTCTCTGAAACGTATACAATATCATCGATAATAAAATAATCCACAAATATACTTTTCCGTAATACGGACGTCTTTTAAGAAGTGTTTTAAGAGTTTCTAAAGCATGATGTGTGTCGAAAAAATCAATCAAACTCTTTGTACATGATATTGAAATTTGATTTGATGCAGTTTGCCATTTCAAGTATCGCAGAGAATAAACTATTGAAAATAAAATCAGAAACGTATTAATAGCAAACATGATTGTGTAAGATGAATTCACAACATTACTGAACAGAAATGATCCAACTGCAACACCTGAAAATATTAATTATATTTATATATTATTATTCTTGTTATAAATTCAGTATTTAAATTCACATTTTTCATTATAATCATATGAAAGTTTATATATAACGTATAATGCAAAGTTAATATTAAGTTTATCTAGTATTAAGTTTAATCAAATAACACATAGAGTAGATATTAAGAATTAATGAGGATAAGTATTATATTAAAAGCTTTCTTGCTATAGCGGATCGAAAGTACGAACTTCCCGTCCTAACTTCAAACGGAATATTGGCAATGTCGGCCTCGCTATAGCCAAAAATAGTGTATAGTAAACCGGGTGAAGACGCCATACTTAAGGGAAAAATTGAAATAAAATCGATAGAAATTAAGTAAAATAAATTTATACAACTTATCTTAGTAAAAAACAGTATAAGCTATCAAACATGTATATAAATTTTTGTATCGCTTTAATTAATTAACAATTAATAACAATAAACAAATGTCATCTGAAATTGATGGAGTAAGATGCCACACAGGGAAGATGCCACATGGTATCGACAAAAATTAATTATAGCAATAAACTTAAAAATAACAGAAAATTAAGCATTTGTTTGTATATAATGTCACAAATTGTTTATTGATACTTATTATTTATGCACAAAATTTTTCATAAAATTGAAAAAAAAGACTCAAAAACAGAGGTAAAAAAAACACAGTTGCATTTACATCGACAATTAATTTCATTTTTCTTTTAATTTGACATGAAAATAAAGTCAGAATAAAACAATATTTTGATCGTATAATAAGCTAATCATAATGAGTTATAAAATCGAACTCTCATTGCCGTTGAATAGAAATGTAAGCAGAGAAAATGTAGCCAAGTGGCGTCTTTCCCCAACTGGTGTCTTCCCCCGGTTTACCTTACACACCACAGAAGAAAATAAAGAAAACCTCAGATATCACGATATATGGTTATTTACTTGTGATCTGGGACTTTCCTTATTTTTCCTGACTACGTGCGTAATATACCATTTACAAATTTTTTCAATTATGCAGTACACCTTATCCAGCTCATTTTTTAATCCTATACGATTCGTTAACCACAAAATTACAAGGTATACTATACTGTACGTGAAAAAAAAATTATATATAAATTCTGTAAAACACTTTAATATTTCTAAAAAAATATTTTTTTTTTTAAATTCGAATTTTACGAAATAAGTTTAGATAAAATTTATGTTATACTCCAAGTAATAGTGCAAGGTAGCAAATACAATTCAATCTAGTTTTGCAATTTTCATTCAAGTTATGTTCAAGAATAGTCAGTAGATAAAAGAAACTGCTGCTAACAGATGTAGCAGATAGCATTCTCAACGAAATTTGATGCGGTACAAGCAGATAACGATCTCTTACATTCTTGTACTAATTAACAATGTTACGATCCATATCCATGTATACAGTGGGTAATACCCTTTCATACGCATATACCCCGTTAGCCTTGGAATTGAATAGTTTTTGCTAATACACCGACATGAGTATCTTATTGTGTGTCTCGCTTACTCCATAATTATACACGAAAGCCCTAACTATCTTGTCAAAGATCTATAGCTCTAGCAACGTATTTATTTTTTAAAAGTATAATACCTACTCATAGGGCTATATAACGTCCCTCTGTAAATTTAGGTTCTTGGCGAGATAAGGCAATTAGATTTGTTGTATTGAAATAGGATAGCGTTTCATAGAAATAACTTACGAACCTAATTTTATGCGTATTAATGAACAAATACAAATCAGTAGAAAATAATTAATAGCCATACTATAATCATCAATTAATGAGTATAAACTTAAATACCTTAATGGACAAAGTTTGCTGAACTTTGAAATCGAACTACATTTTTTTTAAAGCTTTCGATGCGCTAGACAGAGAATGAAGTTGACTTCCTAATTACTTTATGTCTGGATTTTGAAAATTTCTTTTTCACACGTATTTAGCTCTCAAACTCAGACGGGACTCAAACTAATTATGAAGGAAAGTTTGGGAGAGAGAGAAAGAGAAAGAGAGAGAGAGAGAGACGAGGGACCAGGACCACGCATGGGACTACACTTTTTAACTAACCTCTAGCACGATTCGTGCAATAGCCTGAATCTGACGAATACACACAGACGATCTTTCTGTTAGTCTCATGCTTTAAATGAGAATTAACCTGGTATTCAATTTATCATTTTCAGATGCTTTTTCTATCTATCTTTAAAATTATTTCGCCTAGTCTCGACCAAGCGACCAACGAAAACCACACACTTAACATTTTTGGCGCTAGGTCTGGGGTTTTTGTTTATATAGGAATTAGGGGAGATCATGATCAAAAATTTTTGCGTTACTTATTGCCTCAGATTTCTTCACGTGTTCTAGCAAATAATAGGAAGAAAAGACCAAAAGAATAAAATTCGCAGCCTATTTCCTAATCAGTTTGGCTGCTACAATGTAAGTGAAAAATAATTATGTACATCATTTAAGTAGTTACTCCATACGTATGAAATTTTCTTCACGATCAGTTGACTCATAGGTATAAGCAACAATATGAGTGAACGTAAGAATAATAAGTATTCCCCAAATGAAAATTGGTCTCACGATATATTAAATGAATTTCAAGGTACGACTATACAGATATTTGCGTCAGAAAACGATAGTAATATACTAAATATCACTGACACTTTATTAATTAGCGAAGCTCTCTGGGCGATAAAGGGATATCAATGAACTAAATTAGCACTTACACCCTGCGAACAAGTTTTTGTAAATACGTACTTAGCGTTTAAGTATCCGATTCCCGATATAATATATTTACTATTTAATGACATCAACATGGTTTAAATTTAAAATCTAGAGGCAAATCTTATATGAAAGAGAGAAAATTATTTTTGATAACTAAGGATAATTTTTGATAAAAATGAATTCAAAGCGGACAATAATCCCGCGTTTGCGAGATAATTAGACTGACTTTATACGGGAATAAATAAAGACAATAAATTTAGGACAGTTTTCAAAATCCATTCCAGGCTCCTTTCGCGAGCGCCAACGATGCAGCAAGAGTGATTACTAGTGTTAGAGATTAGTGCGATAATGACTTTATGCAGTGACGAGTGTTACTTTATATTGAGTGACTTTATCAGATTACTCATAAAAATCAATTCCAAATATCTGGTTATTCCACAATGTACGTAAAAATAGTATACATTAAATTAAGTAAAAGAAACTAACCAAGAGAGGCTTTCAGATCCGGATCACAGATCATAATGAAATTTTGAAATACGTCTTTAGGTAGTCAAATATGAACAAAGCCGCATATTCGAGTTATGAGCACTTATAGTCTTATTGTAAAGAAAATATAAAAAATGAACTTCTAATTGAAGCGTAAATTATTAAGGGCTCAGGACTGAGGTAAAACCTAGAAAAAAATTAGATTTAATTATAGAGATAAATTTGTTTTTTCAATAATCTTAATTAAAGAAACTTTACCTACCATATAAACATGCACTAAATTTTACAATTTGGCCTATACATAACCTTAAAACGTCTGGTTCGATGCTGGAAATCCTCTTCGGAAGCTGAATTGCTGTTTTAATGGATTTTGGTGGTTACCGCAGGGTTACTTTGCCAATTTTCAACCAATCTGGACTTTTGGTACAGTTAAGTTAAAGTTATTGTTACATATGTAACATTCTCAAAAATACCTCAATTTCCAATACTTTCAATTGTTTATGAAACTAATTTTTTAAATTCTTCTATTTTCAAAAAATTAAATCTGTCAATTTGTGAGGGTAGATATACTGAATTTCTCTGCAAATTTTTAAGGTGATTGGTTGAAAATTGGCAAAGTAAACTGCGGTAACCACCAAAATCCATTAAAACAGCAATTCAGCTTCCGAAGAGGATTTCCAGCATCGAACCAGACTTTTTAAGATTATGAATAGGCCAAATTGTAAAATTTAGTGCATATTTATATGGTAGGTAAAGTTCCAGACTTTTTAAGATTATGAATAGGCCAAATTGTAAAATTTAGTGCATATTTATATGGTAGGTAAAGTTTCTTTAATTAAGGGGACAAACCACCTTTAAGACCTGAAAATAAAAAAAAATCATTATTTTAAATTTTTTAACTTAATTTTTGAAAAATGAAAATACTTCATGAATGTGGGGGAAAATACCTTTATTTTAAGCAGTTATATGCTATAATTGGTTTCATCGAAGCCCACCCTAGTTAGTCGATGAAACTTCATATCCATAATTGCTGCCTCGTAAGGTTTCTTATGACCGGTTCGATAAAATTAAATTTTCTAAACGGATTTAGCTTTAGTATCCACACCATTCTCGCATGAACAAGGGGTTTTTTGAAAAACAAAAATTTTTTAATTTTA
>JAPYZA010006850.1:0-10670 GCA_030522685.1 Eupelmus azureus
CGATTTGAATTTTTATGTAGTTTAACGTAGTATAAATATTATCAAGAGGTTAAGTTACACCCTGTATATATATATATATATATATATATATATATATATCATTATTCTTTGGTTTCTTAAGCATCGCAGGGCTCGAATTGAATTGAAAATGAAAATTTCTATATTAAATACTTATTATACAAAACTAAAATATAGGTGTACTATGCAAGAAAATTTTTAAAAAAATCGTTGTACTATGCGCATATAAAAATTACAAGACATAATAACTATCCCTTATCATCCAAAAACCAAACTAACCAACCAAAATCCAATATCTCGGTCGACCCAATATATCCACACCTTTGCAGGTATACGCGCACCTCTTTTCCACAAGTGCAGCTCCCGCGACGCAGGAATCCACGCTGCGCAGGAGCCAGAGCGCCGCGGAGGCTTCGCTCTTTCTCTCTCTCTCTCTCTCTCTGTCTCTCGAGCGCGCGCGCGTTGCAGCCTAGATTCCCGATCCCAGGCACTAGGTCACTCGACGAACGAGCAGAGGAGTTTTCACTTTCATTCGAGCACACGGGGGGCACGCCGCTAGATTCTCACTTGCAGTTCGCGTTTCGTTTGTTTATTTTATAGACGCCTCGATTTTTCTCGCCTTCTCTAGCTGCAACTCTCTCTCTCTCTCTCTCTCTCTATCTCTCTCTCTCTCTCTCTCTCACGCGTGTCCTTTATTTTTTTCTCCCCATCTCTCGCTCTTTTGAATTACGGATTTCACGCGTGCAAGGCATGACTTCGCGACTCAGTATGCACGGGCGCGACTAAAAGGCTTCTTTCTTCGATTCAGGGGATTCGCGCGTGAAAGATTTTACTATGAGAATACGTTTAGAAACTTGAAGATGGATATTTTAGGATAATAATATTTTATTTTAATGGATGGAGTTAATTTGGAATTAAAGATTTGGTTCTTTGTAATCGAGTGTTGTAAAGGATCGAGATTCTAGACTACTTTTGAGTAAAAAGTTTAAGAGTTTCTTGGTGTTTGAGATATTATGAACATGAATTCTAGATCTATTCTTTATTGAATTAGATATTTAAACTTTAATACAATACAATTAGTGATGAAATACAGAAAAATAATCTTCAACAACTGTAATTGTTAATTTTCTTTAATTTGAAAATTAAATGACGTCATAATTATAAAACTAATAAAAATAGCATACTTAATTTAAAATGAGTCTGAAAGACAATTTTTGTTATTTTTAGTGTCTAGTTCACTACGAGCGGATTTCGCCAACCAATCGATATTCTTATTTCTCTATTTCACAGCAATTGAAAATCCTTCGCGTCTACTTTACAATAAAAAGGTCATTTACCGAGCCTTAAAAACTTTTAAGCCAATTTATCCTACGATGGATCCCATCGTAAAAAGACGTGATTCGGCACGGGGAAATCTCGAGCCCACTAATCTTAATTGTGCGAGTAAAGTGTTTTATTACAGAAATGGTAAGTGCATCCCGCTTGCGCGCGCGCGCGCGCGCATCTCAGCGATATAACGTGTGGCAACACTTGAACGGCACGGATAAATTATGGAATAAAAAACTTTATATACCGAACTTCATAAAAAAAGTCGGCATTATAAGCTCTGTACGTAACTTGCCCGGCTTATTAGTCAATGGCTCTACTCTATAAAGCTAGGTGACTCTACCGGCGCTGTTATTTCTTAACCTGATGCGCTAATTCATTTTCAAATACAATCCCTTGCCGATGCAAAACTGAAACAAAACTCTAAAAGCAGGAAAAAGAAAATCCTCTACGATTCCATGATTTAGTGGACTGATATTCAAATAACACACGTCCATAAATTTCAAAAGACCCTGTGAAAATGTTAGCTTCTTTAGTAGCCAGCAAATTCAGGATCAACACACGTACACATTTTTCATTCTACACCAGCGCTTACCGTGTATCCTTTCCTTTACAAAAACGAGCCGCTCTCGATAAAAGGATTTTCCTTCTGAGCAAATCCTTTATCGATAAATACGCAGCCACTTCGTTTTTCTCGCTGAAGAAATCGTACATCGTCGCGGCAAAAGGAATAACAGAGCCACAAGCCACGAAGCAATAATTCCTAGTTTTTTCAATAAACAACTCTATAACGCCCAGCTGCGTTCGCCGTTTCTTGCCGAGTGCAAGGTAAACAATAATAAGAACGAAGGACGAAAAAAAGGCGCACTGCTGTCTTATCTTTTCCTCTCTTATAGAGACGAGAGAGCGCATCAATACACGGCACTAACGAGCCGCTCCATGAGCTCGCCGGTCTGCAATAGCTGGGTATATAACCTTCCATTGACTCGTGCGAACAGTCCCGGTTCCGCTTGGCGACTTGGCGTGCATCCTCCCGCGCTGCGCCTTTCTTTTTTCCCTTTCTTTCCGTTCGCTTGCGCTCTTCTCTGTTTTCTTTATACACGAGGATTGCGGGCCGCATGATTTTTGTGCTTTGCTTTTGTTCTCGCATCGAGAATTTCGGTGGATCGGCGATTCTTATCCGAGGGAGTTACGACAGTGCTCCGCGATGTACGCAATGGCTTCTCTTTTGTGGGCATTGGCGCGTAAGACTGGTACGCATCGGATCGAGAGACTTTATTGAGCGTTGCCTCCGAGTTTTTCCTTCAGCTCTGAATGAAGCTACTTTCAATGGGAATCCGGTCGTTTGAGGTATAAATGAGTTTCGAAAAGATTTTAAAAGTCGTTGCGACGAAATTAAGTATCGACATGACGTTAAAAGTTAATTACAAAAGTATAAAGCACGCCGAGATTAAAACCGCATTATTCCTGCGAAAGTTACCTTCGATTAATTATTCGCTGCTATGAAAAAAATCACGATATCCTTGTCAACTTTGTCGCTACCTTTGCGCGTACATCGAAAAAAAAAATTATCAATCCTATCGGGCGCTGCAACGTGTTTTAATTAAAACTTCGTAATGGAGAGTCACCGTCGCGACGGAACTCATCCTTTTTATCTCTTCTCGTTCTACTCCTCTTACGTAACGAGGTTCCTTTTTTCACGACAACGAGCTTCCAAGAAAATTAGCCCCAGCATTAACCACTCACAAGGAGTGATATCAATGATAACGTTACCTGACTATATATCTCCCTTCGCATAATTGAATACGGCTTGCAGGATAATGCGTATTGAATAAGCGTAAGTTAATTTTTGCCAAAAAATGTTTGCTGTAGTTTTATTTTTCCTTTTTTTCTTGTTTGCGTTATAATACAAAATAAAAATTAACACTGCTTCAAATTTCAATGAATTATGAAGTTATTTTTAATTAAATTAAATTAGATCAAAATATATGACTAATTTTGCAATTTATTTTGTACTTATTTAAAGATAAAAAATTTGATTTTTTTGCTAATACTATATTTTATAGTCAATTTTATCTTTAGGTAGAATATTAAAATATAAAGTTTTAATACATTACGTCTTAAGTGCGTAAATTAGGTAATTTCCAGACGAACGTGACTTTTAGCCAGAGCAAACCAAAAGTAACAAACAAAATACAAGAGTTGTCTATGCGCACAACTTGCGTATATTATCTTTTTTAAAAAGTGTGAAAACGGTAGTGAAAGGAGAGTTCATGGTTACAGCTTTTGGTGGTAGCATTAATCTGCATTCGAAAATAATACAAATTAATACTTTTTAATGTTTTTGAAATATTTTTAATCGTTTTAATAATTTCTTCTCAAGTAAAGAGTTTTCGCTAGGCGGTTTAAAATTACTTATACAAATAGTTCATAATACTATTTGCTTTTGCATTTACTCTACAACTGTTTCAATAAATTGTTAAATTATTAAATTCAAATAATGTGTATATTATACATTATAGAGTAGCTATAATTAGCATAAAACGATTCTGTTGATATTAACATAAGGTATGTCCACAAATTATATAATAAGAAAACGAATTATAAAAAGTAATTAGTACAATAGAGTAATAAACAATTAGAATAATAGAGAAGTGGAGGGATGTTCAAATAATAGCTTGGGTGTTTCTAACTATTTTGTTCTTTGCTAGTCACCTCATACATGTAAAGAAACACATTATAAATGTATAGAATTTCTCATATTTGTTTATTTAGTTGTATAATCTGATAATTAATGGTTTCTATTTATTGTAC
The DNA here is from genome assembly GCA_030522685.1 of Eupelmus azureus. Lineage (NCBI taxonomy): Eukaryota > Metazoa > Arthropoda > Insecta > Hymenoptera > Eupelmidae > Eupelmus > Eupelmus azureus. The sequence goes on from JAPYZA010006850.1 coordinate 4,159, forward strand.
TGTGCTAAAATATTTAAGATGAATGGTGATTGTCACTGCAGTATTATAATAACATTAAGGTCTCTAATGTATGTTATTAGTTACAAAATTAATATTCAAAAAGGTAATGTCATAAAATGTAGGTTAACAGGACGAATGCTAATAAAATTTTGCAATGACGTTTTGATGTGAAGAGAGTTGAATATATCCACGCCTATTGTCGACACTTCTGCACACATTTAAAGATTTTTATTTAATTTTCTATGCAATAAATAAAATTGTAATGCATTCTTATAAAAATGTTATGTAAGAGATCTTATACGGTATTCATAATTTTTAAATGACGACTATTTTATTTAAGAGTCGGTAGCAGTTTTGAAATCTATCTCTAAAATGGAAAGTATAAGCGAGTCGAATTATTATGTCTCTGCGGTGACTTATTATCTTCATTTTTTTTAAATAAATTGATTAATATAAAAAATATTCATTAGTACTTCTTTTATTCATCACATTTTGTCATTTCTTTACTTTATTGACTTCTCATATAAGATTATTCAATCAATTTTTTTTATTCTTTTATCAATCGTCTTTTGAGCATATGAATTAACTGGCTAACTTACTATATTTTGCTGCATGCAGAAATATTTCTCTTGTTAAATTTTTATACGCAGACATCATCTATGAAATATAATATTATAGCTATTGAAAAATGATTAATATGAAGAAGTTATGAATGGAAGGAAATATTTCATTTATGAATGGACATCTTTATTTTTTAGACAATTAACATGTGCATATTTTAGTTCGTTCACATTCGACTTTATACAAAATTAATTAAAAATTCTATAAAAATATGCATTCTTTTTTAAACTTGGTAACTTTAAATAAGTATATTAATTACTTCAACTAATTTATTGCAAAAACGATTTTGAAGATATCGTTTTATGAACATCCATAAGATAAATATAAATTATAATAAATATTGCAATAAACTAAATATTTAACAAAAATAAATAATGTAATTTAAGCATTTTAGATTTAACTCTATTTCGAATTTTAAAAAACTTAGAGAAAGTAAAGAAACTATCTATATATCGTTTATTAGTATTCTAATAAAACGATTATCTAAATATGTAAAAAAAATATAAAAACTTTCTAAAATTCTAAAATTAATAAGAATGATTCAACTACAATAGAGTCATATCTATAATTAATAATAATGATTTAACTATTTCATAACTACCTTTTAAATCATAAACATTCATTATCCACTTTATAAAATATCCATGATCGGACATTGCTGACAGAATAGCTCGGATTCTGACTTGTCCCGAATTTGATCGAGCTGATTTTGTTCATCACAAACATTTGAGGTTTGTCTATCATAAACATGAAAATATAAACCGGTGCGCGTGATGTGCTATTCCCCTTCATAAAAGATTCAGACGCTTTACATTGTTAACAATTTAGAACCTTTTGTGATCCCTTTCATAGAAGATTCGGATGCTTTACATTGTTAACAATTTAGAGCCTTTTGTGATTGGCTGAATAGTCAACTGCAATTGTTTTTTTTTTATGTATATTAGCAGTTTTCAAATATCGCGCTAGAGAGACACTTGAGGTTAATTTTATGCTGTAATGCCAAATGAGCATACTAATCTTTGGCCGTCTAATTTAATAAATGGTGATATTGATCTCCACTCTCTGTTTAACCTTCCTCAACTAAAAATCAAGAAAAAATCAACGAACTAATAGACCAAAAGTCACTATATTCACATATTCTCAAATCGAAGTTCCTCAACCTTTGATTCTCTTCTTAGTCGAATCAATCACAGTCGGCCCGTACGCGCATTGATGCCTCTGATATCTTGGCTTGGCTACCATGTCGCCGAGCTCTCGATCGCCTCGCGCGCCCGGGTCCTCGAACCCGGAAGTACTCCAATTCCTCGATGCTCTGCTCGTCCAGCTTTACGTAAGTCACGCAAACAGGCATCCCGTACGTAGACACATCAGCAAGAGAGTGAAATTTAAGGTTACCGTCACGGGATAAAATGTCACGAACGTCGAACAATGTGCACGCAAAGCGAGGGGTCGTGACTCGCAGGCGGGTAGGCAAAGAAAAAAACGAGGAGAGAAAGAAACGAGAGGAGCAGCGGTGCGCACGGCTCGTGTCTCAATACCATTAGGCGTGCGCGCGCGCAAGTGAGGCTTTATAGCTCTCGGGGTTTAATACGGTTTTACGCTGAAAAAACGACGGCTGACTGGGAGCTCTATTCGATTAAGAATGTTAATTTGCGAAGCTGTCTGTAGGAAAGAAAAATGGGTGGCCAAATTTTAAGGAGGGCTGAACTCGAAAATTTTTTGTTGTCTACCGCCGATCGTGGTACAAAGTAATTAATAGTATTGATTGAACTTTCGTTTTACGGTTGGGCGCAGAATTATGGAAGGTAGTAAAATTTGTAAATTACTTCGTCGTTTTTAAAAGGTACAGGGTTGAAATAGTTACAAAGTGTTACATACAAACTGTACACTAGAATACAGTTACAAATAGGAAATTCATTCCCAGATGCTCTTGTAGTTAAACATCGTTTTCAAGGAAAATGAAAAAAAATGTTACAATGAAACTTACAAATCATTCATGTATTGTGCAAGTTTTTACAAGAAAAAACATGTTATTGTTTTCATCTTTCGCTATTTACTACTTTAGCGCGGAACTCTATAAGTCAATCGAAGTAGATACTCACATTGTAATATAAAATATAGCTTCAATATTTTTGCTGGAATTTCATTCTTTTCAGGATCATTAGTTTTTGTTATTGAGGCTGCCTACAAATGTGGGTCGATAGCACACTTTCAACATTGAGTTCATGAATTTGAGAAAAATTATACGTTCTATTTACGAAAAGGCCCATTTTTTAGAAAATTACGTCATTATGAAAATTTTAGTGAAAATGTAAAATTTCATACTTCACGAACGTTTAAAAGTTTAAATTAATTTAAGATGCAATTAATGGAGAAAAATTTAATTTTATGGTTAAAAACAGATATTTGAATATTAAAAAAGTTAGCAGTATATTCTACTTTTATCACTAAAAAAACAAAAGGGTAATTATTCTAGCAAAAAACCCACACACTCTGTATTTTTACACGTAAATATACCATTACTATAAGACTCTCTACATTGTTTAATAACGATTATCTTTTTGCGCAGAAGGCACTTAACGGGCGCAGCGCGCTACATTCTCCTCGTTGCGCCGAGGCTCAGGAGCGGGTGTTTCATGCGCCTCGAGCGCACCTACCAAACGAATTCTCTCTTCCTATTAAGCGTTCACAACGACGCGCGCGTGCGAGCTTATGTACCAAGCCTTCAACCTGGCCCGACTTTGTGCTGTAACCTTCTTCAAAATGCAACTCCTGCAACGTTTCGACCTTTGGAATAATTTAGCCGCTTAAGGAATTTCGTGCTTTGCCTCTTTCTTCTCGTTTCGCCTTTTATCGCGCGTTCATCGCGAGGAGAGCCTAAGATGCGCCGAGCGCGATGACGAGAGAGCCAGTTTTGAGGTTATTTACGTACTGGGTGAACGATAAATGAATTAATGTACTATGAGTTTTCCTTTAATTTTATAAATATGAGATAAACTAGTAAATTTCATTTCATAAAGAGAATTCTATTTTTGTTATTTATAATACTAGCATCGTTTAAATTAAAAGTATTTTCTTAGAAGAATGCAATTTTTATTTTGTCAATAAATTCAATTGTTAATTCGTTACGAAAGATGAACGAGCGTTAACAAGTAAGGAGGTTGTAACAACTTCAGTGTTCACCTGTCTATTATCAGATCTTAAAAATCAAACTAACTAAAACAATCAATGCCAACAGTTTTCTTTAAAACTCAAACAGATGAAATTTTTTTTTCTCTCTCATCTTGAGAACTTTGGCTTGCTTTATGAAATGATTTTATTTACTGTTTATTTTTCTTGAATATATTTATTGTGGAAAGCATTTCCATACCTTAGAGCTTACTCGTTTTGTAGTAAATTTTTTAAAGAATACATTGCAAGACCTTTTTCGTAAATTGAATTTGCAATTTTTCTTTCGTGTACTACATTTTCTTATAACAAATAAACGCTTTCGCCTTTACTCGCAAAAAAAAGCTTTTCACGTTGAATCCCTTAGTTAGAACGAATAATTCTGAGCGTTTTCTTCATAACATTTATCTTGTTACTTTATCCTTCGATGCCATACACTTACCCTCGGAGACTTCTTTACATCTAGTGGAAAAAATCGTTTCTTTTGCTAGTTACCTTTCGTCTCGTTATTATAAGCACGCTATCTAAGATCCTTTTGTCTTGCTCTTGTTTTTTGGTGCACGTTCATCTTGAAAGTGGGGAACTCAAAGACGTTCATCCCACGTCTAATAGGTTCGCGCTTCCATATAAAGCGACGAGCCTCGTCAAAGAAAACGATTAGGAAAACAAGCTGAATGAACGGGGCCTATGACTAATTACAATATACACGATGAATGACGAGTCACTTTTATACTGCACTCATGCATGCGTCGCATTGTTGCTTCATCCGTTGCTGACTGCTGTTAAAAAAAAAAAGTTTTCTTGATGAAAATTTTATTCAGAACTATTATTAGAGTCAGGAATCATTAACTTTTTTAAGAATCTATATTAAATATAAATGAATTTTACATAGAAATACATATTTTGCTCAATATTTTCTAGTAAGCTTCCGAAAATGCTTTATTTGGTTTATAAATGGTAATATTTACACGCTGAAGAAATTCTAGAGGAATCGTCACTTTTAATTAAAGATTATGTTTCACTGATTCCAACACTGCGATATGGTTGCTCCATTTTTTTAATTTTTAGGAATCATATTATACTTACTAGTCTAGATCCTTTTATATATAGTATAGGGAAGCTGAAAGGATGGGAAACTTACACACGAAATAATGTTATAAAGTTGCATATTTCATGTTTTTCGTTTCTTTAGTAATTGTAATGCTATTTATTATTATATACGAAATTTATGAAGATATTGTTACCATGTACTATACTCGGAATTCTGTATTCTTTTACATTATTGCAAAAATTTTTCCTTGCAGTAATTGTTACGTTTCATCAAAATTTAACGGAACAACTAAAAATAAAGATGCTTACATCAATTTTAATACTTTCAAAATATTGATAAACATACACTGAAAAAAATACTTGAAAAGTAAAACATATTAATTTGTTACATTTACCAATTGCTTTGGGTATCCAGGACCTAACTGATTAATTGGTAAAGGCTACGAAGTATATTTTGTTAAATAATTTTGTGTTTAAAACCAAGTTACTTTGTAATTGTTACAATTTATTTTTATAAGTATTTTTTTTTTTTTTTTTTTGTTAAAAAAAGTTTACAACGTTCGAATAGTTGTCAATATAACATTACCCTTGTAAATATAACAAAGAACTTCGTAGGAGCACCAAATTATATTTTAACCATAGAGTGCTACTTTGTTAGATTTACCAAGCAATTTTTTTAGTGTACTAATAATAAATCATTAAATTAATTAACTTCCCTTACCATTAAAATATTTATTCGCTTCCAAAAGCATACTCTTTATCACCCTATTAACTCCTCCAATAGAAAAAAGCAGAAAATATTCAGTTCGACAGCTTAAGGTAAAACAACTTTTTCCATCGAAAACTCTGGCAAAAGGAAAATAAAAGGAAAGGAAGCTAAAACGACTCCTTCGCCAAGTTTGCGCCAATCAAGTAGTGAGCATCCCCTCTTTTTGTGCATTCCTTAATTGAGTTTCCGCGTGCTCATTAACCTCATGCTTCTGTATTGGCTCCCTACTGTAGTTTCGCTGAAAAACGGCTAGGCTCATCTACTTAGAATAGAAAAAGGAACGACTATCTTTACCCAGCATTGAATGAAATCTTATGTTCTTTTGTACTTTTCAAGGATATCATGCTCTACTTCTTTATATTTCAAAAATTAATTGAATAAAAGATATAACTTTTTTTTTTTATTGTGTTAATATTCTTTCAATATTGTAAGAAGATTGTGTTAATATTCTTTCAATATTGTAAGAAGATTGTGTTAATATTCTTTCAATATTGTAAGAATATTGTGGATGGTGGCAACTCGGAGCTCCGCAATGGAGCCCACAGCCATTAAAAGAAAGAAGAAGAAGTAAGAATATTGTGTTAATATTCTTTCAATGTTGTAAGAATATTATGTTAATATTCTTTCAATATTGTAAGATATTGTGTTAATATTCTTTCAATATTGTAAGAATATTGTGGATGGTGGCAACTCGCAGCTCCGCAACGGAGCCCACAGCCATTAAAAGAAAGAAGAAGAAGTAAGAATATTGTGTTAATATTCTTTCAATGTTGTAAAAATATTGTGTTAATATTCTTTGAATATTGTAAGAATATTATGTTAATATTCTTTCAATATTGTAAGAATATTGTGTTTATATTCTTTCAATATTGTAAGAATATTGTGCGAATATTCTTGCAATATT
>JAPYZA010006851.1:0-10669 GCA_030522685.1 Eupelmus azureus
TCTAGAGACTATTGCTATATTTGTTACGAAAGATAAAAATTATTATTAAATGAAAGATATTACTTATAAAAAAGACAACGTTCTTCTTGGTTTGGCTTGGATTCTAACGCTATTTATATAGAGAAATATACGAAATATAAATTTATCAATTCTGCTTTATTCTTCCTCCAACATTAAAAAGAAGTTTCACTGTATGTGGAAAGAATTAAGGAAGTCCTTTATAAAATCTGTGCAATGGGAATTTCGCAAATATAGCATAACTTGAAAGAAACAAAAAAAAAACGTATTAAAAAGAAAAAAAGAGAAGTGTTTAAATAGTTAACAATAACATAATTATCGTGTATTAAATATTAATAATTTCTGAAAACATACTTTATTAAATATTTTAATTTGTTATAGCATACGTTTTGATTATTATTTATATAAAATTAACAATAAAAACCGAAGGAGGTGAGAAGTCCACTTCCGATCTAGTTTCCGACTTTTTACGACCATTTGTATATTTCCGTAGTATGCAGCAAAAAAGAGTATATCTCAAAGTTATTGTCATGACTGTATTATGATATTAATATGATGTCTATATCTTTTTTTAAATTTATCTATAAAAATTCCATATTTATTTTATTTTACAAATATTCGAAAAGCTCTCACTTTTCCTACATTGCAGAATATGATTTTCTAGTACCATCACAAGATATCCATTCTCCTTAACGCTGAACTCTTCGACGCTTCCAGTGACATAACGACCGTAAATGTCACCTAGTCCAAGGGGATTCCAGTCGGGGATACTCTGACGGTGAAGAGACAAATATTTTTACTTCTCGAGCATTTCTTCCTCTGCAAGACCTACCTAGGATTTATTGGACGAAAAGAGAGTAAAGACACTGCTGAAGTGTAATATCAAGATTTTATTGCGCGGATAATCTATAAGCGCCGGAGAACAAACTGATTTCACCCTTTTAACAATGATTACGTACTTAAAGTATTGCTCGAAGAAATAAGGCACTCCGAAAAATGCGTAATAATTTATTCGTAAACAGATATAAATATTTTTACTTTTTTTGCGATAATATAAATAAAGTTTCACTTGAATCTAAAACTAATCACTATACATATATGTACATGTCGATCTGCATTGCCGGCTCCTCTGTTTCCTTTTTTAGTCCCCTCTCTCGATGCACGGCAAACCGCTCAAAAGAGCTTAATTAACCCGCGCGCGAGGTGAACCCGTTGGCCTCTCGCGGCTAATTTTGACAACTACAGCCGGAAATAAAGCTTCATTCACTCGCGCGCCCGCAGCATATACTATTTATTCCCATCCCAACGAGTGCCCGATTTTCACGGATCCTTAACGAGTTTCCGCTGTAAATGCGCACTGTCCCTTTGCTTTGAGGTTATGTTATGCAGGCAGATGAGAGAGACGCTAGGTGGCGCTGCAGTGCGAGCGGAAAAATGCAATTTCGCAAGCGGGAAGCGGCAGCGGGTTAAGAGGGAGGGCGAAAAAAATTGAAAAAAATACGCGTGTAAACGAGTGGTTGATGTTGAGGGGAGGAGCGCGTGTCTGCAAAGGACAAAGAAGGGTTAATTAAAACCTGAGTGTGACGCCGAGCTGTTTTACGGAGGGAAAGTAAGGCTGGTCGGAAAAGGAAAATGTGTTCTAGCAAGGTAAAGATTTTTCTGAGGTAGTCGAGACTAAAAATAATTTTTTTTTAATACTAGATACATAATATACTATATATATATATATATATATATAAATTAATTTTATTTGTTATCTATATTAATCGTTATCATATTAACAGCTTAACTTTAACCTTTTTCTTGAACTTCTTAGATTCATATACACTGGTTTGACGTATTTTCTAAAATGTTCCTCAGCATCATAACAGAATTTTTCAAATCTGTGCACATGTATACAGCCTCCGACGGTGTGGGCCGGAAAATGTCGCAAAAGTTCAAGACCAATATCTATTATCTAAAGTATAAAAAATTATTCAATCGTTAAAATCATTACTAAAATGATTTTTTAGTTCATGTAAACTATATTATTATGGATTAAATCGAAAAAATATGCCACTGCAGGTAATAAGTCATTTGTTAAAAATATTTAATGTATTCTAAATAATAATGTTATTACAAATTATTAAAAATTATCATTAAAGACAAAAGAGAAGTAGTATATTCATCCAAAATACGCTAAAATTATTTCGATCTTATCTCAAAATTACACATGTGTACCAAAAGAGGTATTATTATTAAAATAGTATACAACTTCGTCTAAAAATAAACTATACTTATAATGAATTAATGTTTTTATAAATTTTACGAAATTCAAAGTATTCTAAAAATAAAATAGCTGATTTATAAAACGTAATATGGAAAATATGTTTTTATATTACTGGAATACATCCTATCCTATAATCTAGAGTTAGATTTGTCAGTAAAATAAATAAATAAAAATAATAAAACATATTTTTTAAGCCAATCAGATAAGAAATGAATAAAAGGTCAATAATAATAAAATACACTTTAATTTTTTATAAAGGAATTATAGAGATTATATATTACTTTTAAAATGTCAAACTTAGTTTTCCTTTTGTTAAAAAATCAAATATTGCATTTTTTTCAGCATGTTTTAACAATTACTCTTACCTTGCCAGGGAAGAAGACACAATTTTTCTGCTCTATGAAAATTCCAATAGTTTTTTGCAGTAGTGAAATTGCGAAAGCTACCCGAATAATAACAACACATATTATATCAGATTCTTTCTTTTTCATAATCCTATATTTTTCCTTCAATTCCTGAAATCCTTTGTTGAGCGTGTAACTGCATACGAAATTTATTCGTGAACAAACCTAAATATAAATTGATTATTTAATGATAAATGTAAGCCAATCATTCTTTAACCATTTTATACTTACGGGACGTAGCTGAGCTATTTGATGAAAATTTAAATAACTGAATATTTTAAATATTATTTCGTTTGGCAAATCTAAAAAGGACACATGTGAACTTCCTATGAAGAAGCTCTTACCACATACACCGCACTCAGTGGATTGCATGTTAAATGTAATTAGTAATGACTAATCTGAAAAGTAATTAGGAAATTACAAACTTAAATTACTTTTTTGTTAATTATTTAAATTAAAATTGCCTAGTAAACTTCAAGAATTTTTAAATTTATTAAAACAATTTTTTCAACAACTCATCTAATATTTAAACGTTCTTAGCATTGGGATAAGGGAAACTCAGAATCACTTCATTGCTTCCATCATATTGTTCTACATGGAGCAGAAAGGGTCTAAAATAACGATTGAAAGCACAGCTATTATTAATATGAATTGTTGCTTATGAACAATACTTTAATCATTTAACTAATATTAAAGCAAGATGTTTCTTAAAAACAAAAAATATATGTTAAAACATTATTTTTTTTGCGTATTAATACTCCTGTTACTTTTAGCCTCTGCCACCCCTACTAATATTTATGTTCCTTTGATATTTAGTTTCCATAAAAGTTCATGAACAAAAATCGAACATTCTCTAGTGAATAAATCACATCGCTACCATCTATAAATTCCCCTGAACATTCAGAATTATTAATGCGGCTTTTTGTCTCGAATTCGCAATAATGACTTAACGATAAACCCGTTATCGACAACACGATCGCATAATAGGCGCGGATATTAAAATTCGCACGTGCTTGCGCCCGTGCCAAAATATTTACAAGAACAGCCGATAAATAGTGAGCGCATCTACCGGCAGCCTTCGTTTATAATGTGAAAATCGCTGAATTGTCGGGTTCACAAGAATGCTCTGTAGCAACAAGGAAATCGTTTGAAATATTATTAGTTTAGTATAAAAACTGAAAAAAAGCATTTTCTTAAGAGTCCATATAAACCACTAATTTAATATGCTAATATTTTTTATTTTTATAAAATATAGGATATTTTATAATACCTATATTATTCTGCAGCAGATTCACAAGTTATCAACAAAAATCAATACAAGAAAATAAAAAAACGCATCTTTTCAGTCAATCATATAATGAATAAATAGTCAGTAATAAAATATACATTAATTTTTTATAATGAAACAATTAAGTAATACGTACAGTTTTATTTAAACAAATGTTTTATTCAGAAATTATTTAAATGAAATTTATTTAACGCTCTTATAATAAAAAAATTAGGATACATATTTTTTACTATAATAAATTTTAATATAATATATTTATTTACTGTATTTAACAATAAATTGTATCATCATTGTCAATAAATAAACGAAATCAACGAAATAAACGTAATAGAAAATGTACATTAAACATAATTTTTTTTATTACACAATGAATATTTATTTATTTCTTTTCTTTTAACATCAGAGCTTTACTACTTCTAAGGTTTAGAGCAACTAGCTTAACGTAACTGTGGAAGTGTATTAAGGCTTTATCAACTAAGCGATCAAGTTCAAAAACTATATTTATCTCATTTAACTCAAAAAATAAATTTTTATAATCATGCAGAAGCCTTAGACTGATGAGTTCTAAGATTTGATAGCCAATATCTAATATCTAAAACAAAATCATTGATTACAATGTAAATAACGTATTGAAAAGTGCCATTTTGTGAAAAAAAAACAAATTCTTACCAGACCGGGAAAAAAATTACATTTTTTTCGTTTAATGTACGCCCCTAGAGAATTATCTAGCCGTACAAGGCTATCAAATATGAAACACTTGACATTTCTTAAAATAAGATCCTGAGCGGAATGATGGAGAGATAAGATGTACATGTTCATCATTTTCTCAAATCCTAAGTTAAGGCAATAATTGCATAAACTATTCATTCGAACGGAAACCTGGATAAAGAATACAAATTTTATTAATTAAATAATTAAATTGCAGTCTTTAGATGTATTAAACTTACTGGACGTATTTTAGATAAGTCATTAAAATTCAAATAATTCAAAATCTTAATACAAATTTCTTCGGGTAAATCAAAAAAGTTTATATGAGATGTTTTCTTTGGAGCTGGTTGGTTATAGGTTTTACGACGCGTTGATACCATTTTATTTTTAAATATTTCTGAATTGTTCAATAGTCTGAAAGATAATAATAAAAAAAATGTAAAATAATAGCAAAATAATCGTGTTCACTTTAATAATCTTTATAATAATCCAATAATACTAATCATAAATTATTTTTTCTATTGTTCCATTTCAAACCTTAATTTAAATTTAGCTTGTAGATTTTCATAGCTTTTAAACGAAAAATTGAGTTATAGTCGTGAATATGGAATCCAATCATCATTTCTCATAAAATTCAACGAGCCTTCGATTAATGCGGAAAAACAAAATTTCTTTCTTTACATCTTATAAAAACATCTCAAGTTTTTTATATTTTATATTATTTTATATTATGTATTATATTATTTTATATATACGTATATTATTGGCAACATAATAAATATATTCCTCATCTACACTAAAAACAACCACCCACATTTCCCTCCGCCACTTGCAAAACTACCTGCAAAAAAAATCACCATCGCCCACCTTCCAACCAACCCTTTGAACCCTCCCGTCCCCAAACGAAATCCAGAAGCCCGTCTACACTCAGCCACGACAAAGCGCGTCGCGTACAGAGACAAAGCTCCACGCACATAGCTTCTATAGGGTAGCTAGTAACCACCCTCCAGGATCGAGAAAATCGAAGCGACAAGAGGACCTAGCGTCCAGAGGGCTAAAACCAATTTGTCCGGGGGGCGACAAACGATTGCGCCATAAAGAAAGGCGGCGCGCGTAAAAGGCAGCGTTTTAACGGCGGCGCTCCCTTAACGACGATCCATTTCCCTGCCCAAAGCTACCCCCGGCCCCGGCCTTTTTTTAGCCTCGAATTTCGTGCGTATTATATAGATCGGCCGCGAAAGCAAATTACCAGCGAAGAGACTGACGCTTATCTACGCGCCCGGTGCTCTTTTATTTTTTGACCGCTCTTTTTTTTGGTTTTGTTTGGGACTTTAGCAGTTTTAAGGATTTAAGGGTGGGGCCGGGGAGGAGTTGAAGATAACGTTCGAGGAGAAGAATGAGCTTTGTGCGCGCGAGGCTTGAACAATGGCGCGATTCGCGGTGTTATTATCCGCGGGCTTTTGTTTAACTGTCCGGTGCGTAATTAATGGCCGAATGTATTAAGTTGTTCTTTCTTGAATTTAATGGATTTTATAGTGATAAGGAAGCTAAATTTTGCGATAACTTACACGCGTTGGGAAATAATTTTGATCATTACGTGATTTTCACAAAAATGTTAGATAAATTTACTGCCCTTAAAACTACCTTAAAAATTTCAATATTTCAAAAACACCAGATCCTAAATATTTGCAGCCAATCAAGAAACCTAAATTACAAAGCCATCACATTCCACAACCCAACAAAACAAACGCACCGACAAATATCCCCACTAAAACATTCCAATCGAACCTCAGCCCGAGAAAGCAATCAAATTCCAGGCTCGCAAACCAACAACAGCCGGATATTTTTGCAGAGCGCGTACTGCGCACTTCATAATGCACCAGACTCTCTCCTAATACACACACTCGCAGAGCCTACGCCAGAAAAAAAAGCGCACATCACGGAGAAGCTGCATCGCCGGTGCGCCGAGCGCGAGAGTAGCCTAAAATGTAGGCCAGCCCGCATACAGAAATAAGCGCCGGAATACTTGCGAGCCTGCGTATTACGGAAATAAGTCGACGATCCGCGGCGCAAGCAGCGCAGCAATGACAGAAGCGCGGCATCCTTTGGCTTTGTGCGCGTTTTGACGAGCTTCTCGAGTTAGAGCGTTAGTTGAGCTCGGTCTTTAGGTTTTATAAGTTGCTAATTTGAAACAGTTATGTTTGGGAATATTGCGAGGGTGGATATGCACGCGTGATTCTCGGGTTTTAAGTGTAAGTTTGAATTTATTAGTTTTAAAGCCTGTCGTTATTTCGTTTTGGAAGCGGGGAAAATATTTCCGTTAACGCTTCCATCTTTTGTGGAGGTTTAAGCTAGCTATTTGCAAAACTAATTCGTGTCACTGACTTATTTCTGTGTTATTAATAATTTGAATCAACATGACGCACCGGAGACTTTTTGGGAGTGTTATCAGTAGAAAATTAATTGAAAGTGATTTACAATAAATATGTATTACTAATATTTATATTTACATTATTAATTAACGTCATGTTTCATCTAGCTTTACGTATCACATATACATTAATTACCACGTTTATTTATGCTATAAAAACAACATCCACTCTACTAATCATCTAAAAGAACCTTCTATCAATACACTCATTTACATTAATTTCCTTCTCGTTAAAAACGATTTATCCAAAAATCACGCGCGTCCTACACCGTCACGTGAAAACATCACTCACCGCACCGTTGGCAATCCGTTTTCACGCGCATCTTTCCCTGCCTATACTCTCATCCACACACACCTCCCTCCATACGCACGCGTATTTAGAATAAAAAAAAACACATTGATGCCGCGAAGGGGCTGATTCACTGTTTGCTACAACGCATATACACGCATCGAAGGCCACCTGAAAACGGCCGGCTTCCAAGAAAAATAATTAACCTTACGTTTACGCTTTTTCTCGAACGCAAGCCGAAATAGACGCGCGGAGGATCTCTGGGCTTGCAGGTTCGAAATAAAAATTTATGGCGCTGAGAGCGAGCTTTAATTAATTAGGCCGCGCTCGGTGTGTTTAACCGCGTTTAACTGCGCGCTCGCGCTAACCGAAGTGTGCGGCTGCGCGTTTCGGCTGATGTAAGCACCCGGGTATTTTGTGTTTGTTGGGATATGTCGTAATTGACCTTTCGCCGGGGCTATGATTCAATCTGTGGTTTTATTGCGCGGCTATTGGTTCTTCGAGACGTGGTTTTGTAGAGCTGGTGAGTTGGATTTTTTTACTGTTTAACGGGTTTGTGGAGAGGGAATGGGTAATTTTGAAGACCGTTGCGTTTATGCGTGCAATGTTTGGGGAAGATGCCTGCTCATTGCGTTGGAATTTCGATCGGTATTTTCATTGTTTTCGTACGTCACTTAGTTCGGAGAAAATCACATAAATCATATTTGCCTTCAACATGTGTATTCTAAAAATAGAGGAGGAAAATATAAATTTTTTTCTCGCTTTTTTTAAAAACAGAAGCGATCGCGGTAACGTAAACATTAAATTCATGAAAGAAAATAAGCGTGTAGCCATTTTTATTAAATAAACGTAAAATCATATTCCACGCTAATTGGTTCATTATCTTGAAAAGTGAGTAAATAATAAAAATATTATTTGAAAAGCATAGGATAAGCAAATTAAAAATTTTAATTTCTTTGATTATACATTTTTACTCAAATTTTTATTCTTATATTATAACCATTGTTAATATTTCTAACCCGAAAATTAAAAACATTTAATATTTCATTTAAACACATACGGCAAAGACAAAAAATTACGTTTTCCCTGCTTTTAATCCTCCATTCACAACGTCCATCTCCTCGCTGCAAGGCACAGCTCGCAACGTAAACTCATTCCCGAAACACCCACACCAACATTTCCTAAAAAAAAATCGAGGCATCGATCTCCGATAAAAAACACAAACAGACCCGAAATAAGAAAAGCCTCGGCGCCGTATCATAAACGTCAGGAGCCGCGCAAAGAGCAACAAACGGCCCGCGCGCTCTAGCCCCGAAAAATCGATTAATCGCCACCGCGGGCGAAAAAACAGCGCGCGTGTCACGCCTAAAAATTCGATCGCGCATACATTTCGGAAATAGTCGTGAGTCACGTGCGGCACTTCGATGGCGCGTATACATCGGCCGAGCTTAAAAAGGGAGGATAGCCCAGGCGCTTCCGGCCCTGTCTTTCCACCCTCCTGTATGCGACTAGATAGTACGTATCGATGTTATGTATGTATATTCGAGCGAATTTTTGGGGATGGATGCGCGAAGGGAGCCGGACGAAAGCACGTCACTGATTGCGCATTGAAGGAAGGTTTATGTGGACGAGGGAGGATATCGATGTATGTGTGTATAGGTGCACGTAGGCGAGGATGCATGCGGATTTTTTTAGATTGCTTCGTTTGGGGAAGCAGATGAGGAGATCAATAATTCGAGGCGTCGCTTTTGCTTGGCGAATTTCGGTCTAATAATAAATGAGCGTAACAGACGTTTATCGCCTCAATGTTTTGCCGCGGTGTACCTGCGCGAATGTAAACAAATAAGAGAATTTCTTTTTGGGTCTGTCAGATGCTTACATTATCCAAGATCTGTCGTTACAGCTGTTTTACTATTAAAAGTTCAACTAATCAACTACTTTAATGCAGAATTCTCATAACTTACGTGCTGACATGAGTAGTGGTTTATGTTTTCTTAAGGTTAGGTTAGGTTACTCGCGCTCTTGATACATTCGAAAATTGACCCTATATAAACGTCAACACGGCAACAACACTCACGCATAAGTGCTTATTAATAATAAAAATTCAACAATGCTTCTTTCTGACTCAAAAAATAATGCAGATGGAAAGATTTTTAAAAAGAAAATCGAGCAAGACATTCAAAGACACGCGCGGCATTCAATGCTTTTCCGCGAAGCAACAGCTGAGTTTCAAGACGTAAGACGATTGTTTACATCTATCCCTCACTATTTAACGAGATCTGTCATTACTTGTGAATATCGTATTCATGTTGTCTTTACAGAGCTTCGACTTGTAAAACTAAACCGGATTTAATAAATTTTTACTTACAATATTTTAGGTTAGTTCAACCTTATTAAGGTACTTACATTGTTAACTTCTTCCTTCCCTCCTTCCTCTAGTGAAATTCCTTATTAAGCAAAATTCCTTGTGAGATCAAAGCACGTAAATCTCGACACTAACAAAGCTTCAGGTGTTCAGGTTAGCCAATAAACGCAGATGGATCGGAAACGCAAGTTACGGCCCGAGATACAAACTAGATGGCGCCAATATCTTCTAAACAAACAGCTGTCACTTTGGCGAGGTTTTACCCTTGGTATTATTCGAAGAAAGATAACTGGGTTTTGGGAGCGAAGAAACACTGTAGCAGTACTTCGAGGCTCGCCTTACATGTGGGACGTGTATATATATACGCGAGAGCTGACCCTCAGTGTGTCATGTCAAGTTTTCGTTATTTGCGTGCTTTTTGAATTATTGGTTTTAATTAAGGTATAAATTTATTAAATGTGTTTGTTAAATAGATTTCGTCATATTTTAAACTCTTATGAAAATAATTAATAATTTTCTAATATATATATGAACTTTGTGTATTTCAACTTTTATAATGATTGACTAGTTCGTTATATTAGTCTAAACAAATAATCTTTGCAAAAACAAAATTATGTGGCTTTTTCTAGAAGCATTTTCAATATAGCCCACTATATCGATTTCGTTAATTTTAGTATTCTACATTAAACAGTAAATAATTATTAATCGTTTGATTATTAATAAAAATAACAATATTTGCAAAACTTATTTTGATAATTTTCATTCAGAAATACAAATTAGAATATTACATCTAGTCTACAAAATTAGTTACAACTCTTTTAAAATAACTTTTCACATTGAAAAAAATATTCCACAGGTTTTCAAAAATTTCGGGTAATTATAATAACATAGTAGACA
>JAPYZA010006852.1:0-11010 GCA_030522685.1 Eupelmus azureus
ATAATTGCATATGTTTAGAACTATTAAGAATTTGATCATTTATTTAAAAACTAACATTCTCTTTACTAAATTCCAGTTAACAAACATTTATTCATTAAATTCTATCCATGTTTAATTAGTAAGTAAATTCTTAATGTTTTTAATAGTTCTTTTAGCGCTTTTTCAATATTAGAGTCTGATTCTGTATATGAATATATCCTAACAATATTACAGTTCTAAGAAAAATTACACTAATTCTGAGAAAACTTAAGACTCTCTCTCTCGCTCTCTCTCTCTGTCCCTCCCCCCTCTCTCTCTCTCTTTCTCTCTCTCTCTCTCTCTCTCTTGCACTTATAAACTTAATATAAACGCATCCATGATGAGAGTGGGGTAAATCGAACCGACGCACCCAATTAGACAAAGCCACCATCACCCTCTTTGGGCCCAGTGTATAAAAGCGCAGTACACTCAAGACACTGTGCCTTTTGCCGCAAGGCTTTTGCCTCGGTAACTGGTCAGTAAATGGCTCATATCTTATAAAAGATATTTTTTTAAGTCTAAATTATTTTAAGTTAAATTGGCTCAAAAAAATACTTTTATCTTGACAAAGTAAAAAATTTTGCATTTAAAATGACAATTATTATCACAATATAAAGATTTGTTGGTAAATTTAAAATGATGGTATAAAATATAAAAATTTATTTTTATTGCACGTGTTAATAATTTACAGAAATTCAAATGATCCTTACTTATTTAAAAACGAGGCTGTGGTGACATTGTTAAAATTTTCAAAATTTAAAAGTTATCAGTTCATCAATTTTACGAGTCAATTACATAAATTAGGGATATTGTCACAATTCGTTAAATTAAAATACATCGTTATGTAACGAATTTATATTCGATAAATCAATGAAAAATATAGTTATTCTATCGCCTTAAAATCACAGAATAACTAATTTAGTCTTATTCGAATTTCCTTGTATGTACCTTGATTCATTGTCATCTGTATAGAATTCCGTTTGTCCAAAGGATTCTTTTCCTTACCGACCAGACTTCTTATTACGGTTTCACCTTAATTCGACGATGTCCGCCGCATTCGGATGTGGATATCTCGGACATGTTGGAACATATCGGCTCTTGAAAAAAATCGTACACCACAGATGTCGCAGATAGTTTGTGGCACAACATTACTTATATATGTGTGTGGTGGCAATTGTATGTTTAGCGATAGCATTGCATTCGATTCGTTGTCGAGCCTTACGGTGGAGTAAAAGGCAGATCTAGAAATAAAATTGTCTTTATTACTTTGAATATGGATAAAGAATACAACATTTTTTCTATCATTTATCATTAAACTATGCAGTAGAATAAAATTGGGTAAAATAAATTTATTGATCTTCAACGAACCAAGATGTTACTATTGAAAACTGAATTTATTGCTCGTTGATGATAATATTCTGTATGTAGACTTTAAATTGGAAGATGTTACTAGTTTACCTTCGAGAACGGCGGTTAATCACTGAGCTTCTGCGTGGGAATGTAGTGTCGCAGCTATCGCACGAGAAGCTGATAGGATTCATCGGGGCAAACTGTGGATGATATTGTTCGAGGTGTGATCTGCATGCTAGCAAAGTAAGGTTCTTCTTCAGTTCTTTCTTGCAGAGGTTACAGCGTAAAAAAATTGGCCTGCCAGAGTTGTTGGTTTGGACTAAAGTAAAGATTGTATGGAGTCTTTTCATCTTAGCTACAAGGTTACCGATCGGCACCAGGACTATTCCGTCTGAGGGGGATGGGTGCTGATCCCTTTCATATTTGTCGCACGTCATCGTTGATAGTAAATGAAGAGATTTGTCAAATTCCTGTAATTTCGTGGTCGTTTGTTCAGATGAAAAGTCGGAGAAATATTTGTCGCTGCGGTTCCTGATAAATTTATATTATCCTAATAAATTAAATGTACTTTTTTCTAAATAAAATTATTTAAATAAAACGTAAATATATACTGCATTTAATATTGAAGCATTTACTTTACAATTATTAATTACAACTATAAAGTTTATACAATATCATTATTTTATGGAATAATCATAGATTTTGGTGCAACAAAATCAATCATCAAAATATGTTTTGTTGATCGATATGTCACTTTTGTTATCATCTTCAACCGAGCAGAATCCAACAGAAGTAAATATTGTTAATTGTAAGAACCTGTGTGTATTATTATTATTATCTAATCAATACAGATTTAAATGATACATAGCTGAGACTTTTGTTTAACGAAATTAGCAAAATACAACAATGTTAAAAACAAAATAAATATAAGCATCAAATTATATTGTTAATTAAAAATAATTTCCAATCCCGTCAACGTTGAAATTTTCGTTAACAAAAATGATGCAAAAAAGCACAAATAAAGATCATACACACACTATTTCGGGTTGTTGCTCCAAATACTACTTGTAGTTATAATCTCTTGATTTTACACACTATCCGGTAAAAAGAATTCAGTGTCGTTCGTGGCGACCGACAACTGAAATCTACTGCTCAAAATTCATGCAGGTATTATAGTTATAAGTAAATATAAATATAATACGTTACGTGAGCAAGAACTCAATGTTTTGGAAATTTGTCAAAGATACTAATAACTTACCTCGTATACCTTATACGTACTTACCAATACTTGAACATCAAATTTTCTTGAAATTAAATTATTAGCTGAAATTTTTTAGGAATTTAATTTAATAATTTTAAAAGATATATAAAATGTAATTATTATTTCTACCTAGGAAGTTTAAAGTATTTTTCAAAGGTTTAATATAATTTTTGATGTCTAAAAAAATTATGTTGTGTTCATCATACTTTTAAAATATTAATCTAGAAGTTAATATAATAATATAAATTTTCGCTGTCTATCTAAAAAATAATACATTTTATCAATTCATAAAATTATTAATTGAATAAAAAACAAACACTTATGTTTTATATATCAAATTTATATAAATATCCTCTACATATCGGAAAGCGTTACATATATAATTGAATTATAAAAAATGTTAGGAAATTTCAAAAGATTTGCATCATAAAATTTTGATTTGTTTAAAATTTTAGTAAATATTTGATTTACGAAATTTAATATCATAAAAATGTATACTGTGTTGGATACAAAACATTCTAATAGAAAGTATAGTATCTTAAAATTGAGATAACTAGTTATATTATAAATATAAATAAATATTTGTATGTAGTACTTACTTTCTTAAAAACCAAAATAATTTAATAGTGGTTAGAAGATTGAATGAAAGTAAACGAAACATTAAATATAAGTAACTTAAAAATTATAAATATCGAATTAAAAATTTGCCTGTTACTCCAATTACTCAAAGATTTAATCGAAAGCTATAAAAATCAATTTTACCCATGTTAATGTATCAAAACATTTTAATTTCTAATCAGCAGCAGCAAATTCTAATAAAATCTCAAATAACCAAAACCCCAAATTCCACTCTCACATCACTCTCTCTCTCCCAAGCCCAAAAAAGGAAGCATCCCAGCCACTCCATTCCCCTATCAAACTCCCCAATAATTCCTATCCCGCCGCAGCAATGACAATCCAGACTGGCGCTCTCGGCGCTGTCCACTTACACACATATCGATACGCAGCGCGCGCGCGAGACAAAAGACCCCCGCGGTAGGAGCTACACTCGCCTCTCTTCCACACACATATCCACAGGTACGCGCGCGTCGTGGGTGGCAACAATAGGACTGCAGCCGCAGAATCTGGTGGCCGTATTGCCGAGGCCAAACCCGCAGAGCGTACACACACTCAGCTCTGGATGATTGATCGCTTGGCAACATTATCGGCCTGGACGATGATCCGACGGGCTGGGAGAGAGGAGCCAGATCACAATCGTTGAATTCTCGGAGGTGCTTTCGTGCCGTTCTGCCTCTCTGTGCATTCGCGTACTTAGCCGGCGGCGCGTCATGCTTATTATCCAATTAGCTGGCTCTATCTCTCTGTGGCTGTGTGTATGGTTATTGCGCGAGCTTTGATGAATCGTATTGACAATGACGAGGTTGCTGTGCGCGCGGGAGTGAGGCTATGGAGGGATGATGAGTTATGGCGCGGGTGTGTGCGGTTACATATGTCTCGCTTGAGATAGCGTCACGGGGTTAAGGATCGAGGCCGTTTCGAGAAGCGTTCGGCATGGGATTGTAATGTTAACTTTTCGTCGATGCGTCAGGTTTGACTTTCCTTAAAATACTACTAGTGCAACAATTGCTGAGTTCATGCTTCCGTGTCCAGAACGTCTATAAAACAGCCCGTCGCGTTTACCGGATAAAAATCTTCAAAAAAACAACGCGCTCTCTTTCTCTGCTGTATAAACAGACAGCCCGGGAGCGAGGAGAAAGCTGCAAAAGGGAGAAAATAAAGCCCGGGGGATGAATTATTAGCGCGAGGGTGAGTGTGCAGTGCATTGCGAGAGTGCCTGCTGCTCTAAAAGAGAGCGAGAGAGAAAAAAAACGAGAGCGAGACGAACGCGATAAAGACACTCGTTCGCCGCTCGTTGGGGTAGTGTGGACGAATTACTGTTACTACGGGGGGACATGACGCGATGGCTGTATATATATATACGTGCCCCGGAGTCGTATAAAGCTAAACGTTTTCTGTAAGAGGCCGCGCGCGGTTTAAAGTCGGATAAGAGCTGTCTGAATCATCGATGACGGCGTTTTGCGAGTATATTGGACGAGGGAGGTATATGCCGGAATTTTCGAATTGATGGTTATATAGCGAAGCAGCTGCGAGGTGTATATTTTTCGTGTCGTGGAACTTGGCAGTGTGTTCTTCGGAAATTTTAGAATGTAATTTGCTCCGCTCTTTGATCTTTCAATGGCACGCGTATATGGAAATGACGAAATCCCAAAGTACTGATGCGCTTATTTCCAGAACGTTGGCTTACCAGCATGCGATATGTCTCTTGCATCAATAAACCTATCATGCAGCCGAAAATTCAAAACCCCTTTAAATATATTCATCCACCGCGAACACAAATCCTCATCTCTACCGTTCTCTCCCTAAAACCAGCTATTACCTCTTGCTCCTTTACGTGAAAAAGATTAGTCCAATTGTGTATAATCATTGGATACATATCGTATTCAGAAATGATGATATACAATTTTATACATTTTGTATACAAAGCTGATTTTTCATATATAAAAATTTGTTCCGAGAACCTGTAAAATATCGCAATTGCTGCGTGAAGACAATACTCGCAATGTCTGATTGTGTTCCTTCAATCAGTTCAAGTTCTTGACCAATCTAGAGGTCTCGTTGACCACCTGGACATCTTAATTTTAAAATATTAGTAAATTTCTCCAAATGTGCTAGAGGTCAGAGTGACCTCTACGTTAGCGAAACATCATCTACGAAGAAGTACAACGTTTGTCATTAAAAACAATTAAAAAATATTGGTCAGTTCCCGTAGAAGATTTCTAGGTACCCAGGGTGACCTCGTCGACACATCATTTACGAGAAAGTACCTTAGCTATCACACCCGAAAATTAAAAAGTATTAGTTAATTCTTGTTAAAGATGTCCAGGTGGCCAAGGTGACGTCCAGGTTGGTCTTCATGCAGCAATTGCGATACTTATTACAGGTTCTCGGAATAAATTTTTACATACAAAACCAGCTTTGTATACAAAATGTATAAAATTGTATATAATCACTCCTGGATACAGTCTATATCCAGTGATTATATACAAAGCACACCTCACTGTATACAGTTACGTAAACCGAATCATCACACAGCTTACTAATAACAATCCCTAAGCCCGCAACACACTACCTCCGCTAAAATTAGCCCTCACAATGCACGCGATCGATCCTCCCAATCATCCGCGTCACCCAGAAAAAAAAAACAGCAGCGGCTAAACGCAAAGAGACGTACACGTAATAAACCACTCGCGCTCATTTTAATACAAATTGTTTCGGGATCGCCACATGTCGCGCGGGCTCTCGTCATTAACTATATACACACGCGAGGGGGGAGCCACACACAGGGACAAAAGCCGAAATAGCTTCCCAACCAATTCTCGTAAATTCCGCGATTCCATTCCGCGGATAAATACGCGAATCCGATGAGGCGGCGCGCTCGTTTCGTTTTTAATTAATCCCTGAGATAATGTCTCTCTCTCGTGTGCTCTAGGCTGGATTTAATGTTTTAAAGCGCGCGAAAAGTCGCTCTATCGCGCGGTAGGATATTATTTTACGCGTCGATGTTATCGCGAGGGAGAGAGAGAGAGAGGCCGAGTTGTCGATAATAACGAGCTTTATCGACGCGGGCGGATAATCAATTACACCGCGCCGGGGCGGTAGTGAAAAATTTGCGAAATTCGCGGTTTTTTATCGGCTGACGCACGCGCGAAAAATTAGCGGCCGCGGTAATAAGCCGTAAATTTAATTGATGAATCGCGCCCGAAGTATGCGAGCGCGGCCGAATCGTTGAGCCTCTGCGTTAAATAACGCGGTTCTGCCGTGTATTAAAAATCCAGAGTACTGTGTTTATCGTCGCTGGGAAAAATTGGCTCGAGCGCCTCTCGCATTGTAATTGTTTCATTAGCGAAAAATCAATTTCGCTAATATTGTGATTTACGTTTACGGGCGAGGCGCGGGGGCTGATAGCGCGAAAGTATTTTCCGATTTAACATCGCGCGGGCGCATTAAGCGCTGATGAATATATATCGCATTTTAGCGCTGTAATTATTCAGACGATACGCGCGTTTAATGCGCAAAGCCGTAAATCCAGCGCGGACAATCAACGTTCCGAGCCAGTGAAATATTAATCCGATCGGCGTCTCGCGCCCTGCCGAAATGTCCGTCTGTTTTTTAATTATAAAGTAATCGTCTGTGGTATAACACCGCGCTGTCTAATCAACCCAGCCAAAAATTTCATCATATTCCTCCCAATCGCAGTAGTTTTCTAAACCTTCCGCAGCCGCTACAAAACCGTGCGTTTACATACACCCACGTAAAAAAGCACTCAGCTCTCGCGCGTTTTCCATTATTATCACCATAACTAGCCCTCGCACTCTCGTAATTTATCCGAGAAACCCCCCCCCCCCCGGGCGCCGCACGCCCTCTACGTAGCCTCTTTTTACTCGCTCGTAAACGCGCGCGTCCCGCACGTCGACATCCGACGGCGCGAGCCCTATAAACTTGCCTCCGATAAACCTTTCCTCCCCCCCCCCTTCTGTCTCTCGACGGTGTGAGAGCCACCTCCTCTCTCGACGATCGGGCGCGCCCCTGGATCGCGCCACCCTTTCCGCCCCCTCCTACTTGCTCGTGCAAGTTGGAGGGTGGAGGGAGTCTATGTATACGTGCTGGAAGGTTGATAAAGGAAGAGACGCGGCGATTGCTGCTGCGAGGATGCGAGGATGCGGTTTTGGGGATGGTTTGGGAGAGTGGAGTTTGTGATAATTTCGGTTGGGTGAGGGCGTTGGAGTGAGCTTGGTAGGGGAGTGGGTATTGGGGGAGTGGGTTGTTGTGATGTTTGTGGTTGTTGGAAATTGTTGTTTTGGGATTGTTGAGAGTATTGTAAAGTATTATTATATGAGTAGAAATTCCAGCTGGATCCTACTTAGCGCCTTAAATAACTAACACATTCAGTATTTTATTTAGAGTATCAAAAAATAAAAGGCTCTCACCAACCCCAACCTTTTATTTCAATACCATCGCGCAAAGTCCCCCTCGTCGAACCACCTCTCCCCTTTCTCGCGACTCTCCTCTTATTTTTCCAGCCATCACTTTATCTTTCACTCCTCCCGCATCGCATCTCATCCTCTCTCTCTCTCTCTCTCGCCTATCCACTTTTACTACTGCTCGCGCTATCGCCTTTTGCATCGTCGGCTCCTCGCAACTATACACACACGCCTCATCTCCATCTCCACGCACCACACCTCCCTACATCCTCTCTCGCATTATCAAACCTTCCTTTCTCACACATATCCATGTCCTCCACATTTCTTCCTTTGTCTCGTCTCTACACCGCGTATATCGATCCCCACCAGCTCCCGCGCGTCCGCAAATCGTCCGGCGCTGCCCTACGCGTTCGATTAGATTACAATGCGATGACCCAGCGTATATAGTCTCGCGCACGACTCTAGCTGTCGCGCGGGTCGATAGCCGCAGAGCTCACGCAGGTATATATATGTACGAAGCTACTTGCGGGTGGGCCGAACTGTATGACGTAAGGGGCTATTTAATAGAGTGGCTCGGTGCGCGACGTTAGGCCAATTGTCGGCAGCCGCTCGTTTATGTAAATTTGGGCTTTTTTGGTTATCGGTCCCCCGGGCTTGTTAGAGAGACCCGCGGTTATTAGCCGCTTAGCCGGAGTGCTTTATTGGAATTGGCTTTATGACGGCTGGCGAACGACTTAGGGACATGCATGACTAATAGGGGAAAAGTTTCGGGATATTACGGAGCGGTTAATGCGGCTGGCTCGCTGTGCGTGAGTTTAGGCTCTTGATGGCTGAGGTATTGAATTAGCTTGAAATTTGATTGGACTTTGTTATTAAAAAAAGATGATAATTTGAAGCGTTGATTAAAAAAGTGAGAGCGAGGGAGCCGGATTATCCCAGCGCAGCCACTTTTCGCTCTGTATAAGCGGAAGATGCAAACGCGGCTGCGTTATAATTTTTCAGTGAAAATCGTCGATTTAATAAAACACGCGGATACGTCCAATTAGCCGCTGATTTATGACTTTTTTATGAGCACTCCGCCGTCACGCATGTGTCGCGCGCCGCGCGGGAAAATTCTCGGCGCAAATTTAATTGTGATCGTTGTCACGGCCTGCGCGCTTTTTTCCCTGCCTGCTCGAACGATTATTACGCACGAGATCGAAAAAGATGAATCATACCGAAGATTTTTTTTTTTGGTTTTTCTGGATTGCGATTAACGTTGGTGTTATTGTCGGAGATGGGTAAATCGTGTTATTGCGAAGAGATTTTTAGTGGTGTTCAATGAATAATCGTTTTATTGATTGCCATTGCTGCATAAATTATCGATTTGCATTTTTATGATGCACGCGCGCAGCGGAAGGATTAATGATTTTTATATGTTCATTAATGTGCAATGAGAATGGTAATGCTCGATATTAAATTTTTATAATTTTTAATTATTACGTAAGATTCTTAGCAAATGATGTAGAAGTATAAAAAGTCACTTAACGTTTATTAAATAATAAATTTAGTCTACGACATTAATTATTAAAAATTTGTTATACTTAGATATTTCTATAACCATCCTCGCCTAAACAATATTTCAAAACTACCCTCAGACAAACGAAAATCCATTCCTCTCACCCACCCGCCAATAAATAAAAAACAACTTCGCAACTACCCGTACCGATACATTTCCCAAGCGAGCTCCGCACACTACCCACATAAGGCGCCTGCGAACGCGAAACCGCTGAAATGTAAAAACGAATTCCCCTCCCGAAAGAAAAAAGCCAAACGCGCGCTCGGCTAGAGAGATAAACTTTCAAATCTAAAATATCGAAAACAGTTCTCGTGCATATCGCGCGCCATAACTTACTTCTCGCCCGGACGAAAGTCCTGCGCTCGGCGCTCCTACAGCCACCCTCGCGTCCGATCGATCCAGCGTCTTTTTTTTCGGGACTTTTCTTCGTTTCCAGGCGAGGAGCGTTTCTTCACCCCTTTGTAAATATTTCAGCGAGCGTCGGCTCTTTGTGCATCGGCTCTGCGTATATATAAGTCACTTTGAGCGCGCGTTGTTGTAATACGCGTTTCATTGGAGACGGCTGCGGTGAGTCGACGTTTTTTGTGTGTGTGTGTGAGAGGAGAGCGTTCGGGAGATATTAATAATCGATATCTCGTAAAAATATCAAAGAAAGATGCTGCACCGGAAACGGTACGGGACAAACCTGTCGTTTTCTTTTTTTGCTTCTGATGGCCCGGAGGCATGGGAATGTTTACGAGTATTGCGTCGTGGAGTAAGAATATATATTACATTCTCGCTAAGTGAATATTAAATACTTCGGAAAAATCTCGGTCTCTTCGACTTCTCTTATCAAACACAGCACGATCCTAATCCACCTCTCCCCTAGCTCCATAAAAACAATAACATACGCCCTAAGCACAAAAGCTAAACGCTCACCCCAAACACAACACACCCGTTAAGACCAAACCAACAGCGCCTACATAACGAGCCTGGATCACGATCACCCGCCATCAGTTTAATTAACAAATTGGCGTCATCCATCCATCGCGCATCACGAATAATTTCGTAACCGCACGTATAAGCTACTGTGGCAATCGATAAAATAAACGTATACACTTAGGCATATACACACACACGGAACAAAAAAAAAACCAGCGAACCAAGAGTATATAGTCACCGACATCGTTCGGCAAAGTGGCCTTCCCTAATCGCCGGGGCGCGCGCGCTCTCGCAGGCAATTTTCGTTATGTAGCGATCGAGGAAAAATGGAAGCGTATACAGCTGGACGTGTTTGCTCTTTCTCCCCGCTTTTTTTCCTCGGCGACTTGCCGCAGCGATAAATTTGCGGCAGTATGCTTTTGTGAACGTATAATAAAAGGGTTGATATTGGCTAGCTGTCCCTTTCGTTTTTTCGACCTGCTCGGCGCCAGGAGCTGTATCTTGAGAATTTATGTATTTATTTTCACGCGGATGTGTGTGTGTATACGCGAGGTACTTTTTGTTAAGGGAAAGAGCGCGGGCAAACGCGTTTTGGTTTTAGACGGCAAAAAAAAGGTATTTATGGCGTGCTTTCTCTTTCGCCGAAATATAAAAATCTCTTCTGCCGGGAGATTTACAGGGATCGTACGGTAAATTTCGAGTTTGGATAAAAATCGCTTTTAAAAGCGGCAGCGCGCTCACAAAAGCTACGCTCTACCCGAAATCGCTACAATAATTCCTCCGCATACATCATTTCTCTCTCCGAGACGGACACTTTTTTCACAGCATTAAAAATCCCCGTCCTACCACAAGGTGACCAA
>JAPYZA010006853.1:0-11721 GCA_030522685.1 Eupelmus azureus
GACGAGTTAGGTTTTATGCTTGTGCGCTTTTTAGGGGAGCGTTTTGCTGAGAGTTTGGGCGAACGTGGCTTTTGCTTTTTTACTGCTATTTTTGCAGTGGCGGTCGCCGCCGAGTTTGGTAAAGGATTCTGAGATGCTATGCAGAGTACTAGGATAATGGTTGGATATTGCTCATTAGAATAATTAAGTTTTACAAAGGATAATATCTTTTTGAATTCGTGCACGAAAAGCCTTTCTCTTATACACAAAAAACCAAATTATAAAAAATGTTTGCATAAGAACACTTTTCCTAACACAATGTGAAAAATTCGATTTTTGGAGTTTGTTTTACGTGAACATTCCCACACTAATATGAAAATGTGGTATTTGCTCAGGCTCCGAAAATCGAACCCCTCATATCTTATCTGGATATACATCTATTTGAGGATTTTTTATGGCATCCAAATTTAATAATGGAAAATGAAAAAAGTTTCCTTATCAATAAATTAAGTACAGAATAAAAATAAGTACTCAAATAATTACTTTCTGATTGTTTTTCAAATTTATTGTGAAAAAATAACTTCTAGGTACTTGAAATAATTCAATCTAGAAATGTCCAGAATAAATGTCCACTAACTAAAATTAAAGTAGATAGTGAGAGAACCTCAATTTGCTATTTTAAAAAGTAATTATTAAAAATTAATAAATTTGGTCCAAAATTATACTTGCTTAACATTGAGTCACAATAATATAATGATTAATTATTACACAATCCCGCAGATCGAAATATGGATGATTGTCGATTTACAGCTCAAATTTAAACAAGCACAATTTTAGTTCTAATTATCAATTCATAATTCTAAAAGTGGAAAATTGGAGCTCGCTTAATTCTTTACTTTGATTTTAGTTATTGGAAATTTATTCTAGACGTTTCTAGACTGGAATTAATTATATTTTAAATAGAAGCTCTTTTTCATAATTATTATTTTGAAAAAGACTAGAATTGTCCAAACATTAAATAAATATCTCCTATATATTTCGTTTCTAACATAGTCGTAATTAACGAATACAAGAATCTAGAATGTTTTCTTTGATAACACCAACAAAAAGATTTTTTTCTAAATTTTTATTAAATCGATAGATTATTTATCTCCAAATAGTAGAACACCTCATTATAGTTCGTGAATTAAAAATTTCTTCTGGCTCTTTTTAATCATCCAATTATTGCGATACGACTATCGCAACCGACGTATAATATAAGGCAGAAAATTCAAATTTCTAACTAACTTTCTCGCCCCGTCAAAGGAGTAATTTTAAACAGATACCTTGATTTCTAAAATAATGGGTAGATTCTCATCAAAAATCGATGTTCCCTAATGAAGAAAGTATATGCGGGCGTATAACAATAAAAATTTGATTTAATTAATGGTGAATAAAGAACACCGGTGTAATATTCACTGACATGGTTTACATTGATTAAGAAAGTATTTTTTTCTTTAATGAACTATGCAGTAGTCAACTTCACCTCATTTCCATATAATCATTCCCGCGAAATAATTAATTATAATAGCAAATTACCGGAATAAAGATGAAAAAATAATTGGTGAAATTTTTTTTAAGATATGCAAAGCGAATAACGGCGAAATTCACTATATTAACAGATTTATTCTTCTATTAGTCATTACTATAGATCTATTATTATTATTATTATTAATTCTGAATACAAGCGATGAACTTGATTATGATTAATATTCGTTATAGAATTGTTTAAAATTAAGCATTAAAACTATAATAATATGGTTACATTGATCCAAAATTTAATAAGAATGCAATCAATCTAAAGAAAATCATTTATACCTGAAACTTAAATGCAATAATTCCATTGCTACAAGTTTCTTTTCAATAAACATATGAAAACGCCAACATCATTTCTTTTACCGCGCACTCATATCAATTCGATCTCGAATCCCATTTCCATCACTGATCTATCGCTTGTCACATCAACACTTAATCCTGTTACATTCTCCAATAACCCTTCTCCACAGCATTAACATAAAAATGTTAACCACTAATGGCCACATAGTAACAGATCCGATAAACCCAGACCATAGCCCCATTCTAACCTGCAGATCGAAACACACATCCCGCAATCGACTTCCCAAGAAAAAGCAGCGCGTGCGCCACCCAGTATAATCAGAGCCGCGGCTTTTCCGCTACGGGAACTCAGGGATCAATTAATTAATTAAGCGTGTCTAAGCCGCCAAGGCCAATTAAAATGCCGCATTTTACAAGCCGCCAAGCTACACAGCCCCCGGGCTTGTACACATACCTAAATAAACAATTTTGACCCAGCTAGACCGCTCTCAACATACTTTCTTCCTTTTCTCTCTTAAAGCTCATTATGCGCTGATGTGGTGTCCTCGCGGTGCATGTCTATTTCTCTAACTCGCGCGCGACACCGAGTCAGCTTTTTGCTCTCTCGAGAGAGGTGTATGGTGTGTTAGGGGATACGGTGTCGTCGTGGGTTGGACTTGAGGTCTGCGAACTAATTCCGTAATGGATTAATGAAAATGTTGAGCAAATTGCAAGGGAGTATTGCTCTGTAAATAATGACGAAGCTTTCGAGTCTCTTGTGGGCGTGTACATGGCTTTAGCGATCTATAATATTGTCAATGTTTTACGTGCGTTGCAACTGATACATCAATAATATATGCGGTTACAAGATCAAATATAAGTTATAAATGTGCAGGCGTAAAATTACATTTATCGTCTTGTTTTAACGATCCGAATAAACGCGGTCGTTACGAAAATACTCAAATTAGACTGTAAGTAATTATGCTTGTACTGATAGCACCGCATAAATCAGCGATTTCAGCGCGTACTACACAGCACTAAACCACATCCAAATTCCAAAACGCCAGTCGCAGCCTAGCCCATCCGAAACCTCACCAATCAATCTATCCATATACGCATCCACCCCGTTACGCACAAACCCAAAAGACGAAAAAAAATCCTGTTCCCCGTTAATCTATTTTCACGGGAGAGCCTGTATAATTACGCGATTCCTCTCTGTGTCGTCTAGCCGCGCGATACGCCCAGGAAGTCGTAATAACTCGTCGTGGGAATAACGCGCGGGACAAAGCATACAGGAGAGAGAAAGAGCGCGTTATATGCGGAAAAAGAGGAGAAACGTACGCGTACGGCGTGTATATATATATAAGGAGAAGGGGATAAGCACGCGGCTTTCCGCGCGCGATATATATATGCGCACGGCGCTAGGCGAACACGGTGGTCGTGTTGCCGCCGCTGCGCTGAGCTGCCTGCAAAGGGACACGCGCGTGCTGCGACTTGCATGCCGGACCAGAAGAGAGAGAGTTTCTCGAAGGTGCTAGGATCGGTTACCTGTCGCCTTTGAGCGGGAGCTATATAGGTAGAAGGAGGGGTTGGCTAGTTTTTCTGCGGAATTTTCGAGTGTTGGTAGAGACTGGAGGTGGAATGTTTGTTTGAAAGTTCTGGAGCTTGCGAGTATAGTTATAGCCTTTCGGAAGCGTGTATTAATATATTAATGAAGTCTGGGATCATCGCACCGAAGCGCATCGTTACCAAGTTGATTTAGGGCTCTTAATTAGTGTCTCAAAAAGTTGCCGACCGAGGCTCGATTTCACATTACTTTACCTTATCAGCCCCTCATACCCAAACATTTTCAAAAAAGAAAAAAACCCAAGCTCGACTCTAGAATCTCTCAAGCTCAGTAAAGACCCTAGCGCGCGCGCGCTCACACAGAGAAGCAAGACTCTTGACGCGGGTCGAGAATCTTAACTAAGGTCGAGACTCTCAAAGCTTTATTTGAGCTCGCCGGCAAGCCGGGAATTCTCTCCTGCATCAAACAGTCGTCGGCCCTCTCGAGTCTCTCTCTTTCTCTCTCCACATCACATCACGCGTCTCACCTCTGAGCTCGCGCGGCGGACTCATTTAGGCCAGACTCTCTCCACCCTCTCTGACAACAAAAGAGAGCCCGCGCGTGTGTCCACAACGCGGCGGTATGCCGGAACAGCTGTTTCGGCATCTCAACGAGCGAAAATGACCCCTAATAGAGCGCGGGTTTTTGCGGCCAAGCGGGAAAACGCGCACGCTGAGCGCGCTTTTTTTACCTGCGCGCGCGAGGCTAATTCTCGAGAAAAATGCGCGAGCGGGACAAGAGTTTTTTGATGTCGCGAGGAGAGAGAGGACAAAGCTTTGACTCGCGGATGTGTGTAATGCGGGACAGGAGAAAAAGTAGTTCGCCGCTGCGTTTTTCCTTGACGAGAATGCGCATTTTTTTTTCAGCGGCATTTTGCGCACGCGCGATTTGTGCAGGTGTAGATGGCCTGGACGCGCAGACTTTCCGGGAAAAATAAGAGGGAGCTCAGGGACCACACGCGAGCACGCGAGGTTTCATTGGCGCACTGATGCGTTTTCGCGGACGAGGGTTTCTGTGTTAGCGTGTCGTTAATTTATTGGATTGATTATTTATTGGGCTTTTATGGAAGAGGTAGGGGAGAATCTGATGTGGTGGAAAAAATGGCAGAGTTATTTGTGGGTAATAATGTTTTATTCTGGGAATTGATTTAGAACGTACCTACATACCTATAGGAGCTTGTTACTGGGTTCCTTAGAATGCATGTATAAGTAGTGTTACGATTATTTAATTATATAGTTATTCATGGGAATTTCAATCACTAGTAGTCGGCTGTTTCTGAGCTACACTGTAGAGCTAATTTTTTTAATAGTGGGCAGTTATTGTATTACGGTTATTTATGGGAATTTCAATCACGAAGTAATAACAAACGTTGTTGCCAAGTTGAATTACATTTTTTTAGGTCTCTAGCAAAAAATCAGTTAGACGGGTACACGTTTTATTTGATATTAAATTGCACAGTAAATAGAAAAAAAATTGCACGGTAAAAAAATTTTAATTAAAAAAGTTTTTGTGCTTTTTGCGTAAAATTTATTTTATTTAATAATTATTTTGTGCTACGTGATTCTGTACGTTAAGCAATAAAATTAAAGTTTGAATATTAATGTTTCCGGAGTCCTTCTACCAATTTTCGATCAATCAAAAGAAAAGATCAGGACACGGTAAGCGAAAAGATGAACCCGTGAGCTTTAGCTACAGTGAATAACACGTAATTCAGTACATTCAATTAAAAGAAAAGAATAATTACAGTCATTAACATTGCCATGAAAAAAAACTATTTTTTTTCGTTAGAACAATTAGTGATTTTGGAACGAATAACGATTCAATAACGATTTTTTTAGAGAATATACTGCCGAGTTAATATCTATAAACTATTACGACTATTTTCGCTACAAAAATTATTTCCAACACTGTTGAGGGCGGCACTATTAAAAATTTAAAAAAATTAGCCAATTGTAAATAAATCTAATTTTGTTTATGATTTAATTTTTCCATGGTTTTTTGATATAATAATGTTAAAATAATTTTATCTTAAAGATTAAATTCTATTAAAAGAATATTTTCTCAACAAATGTTTGAAGAAAACTAAATTACAAATGTGTATAATACTGTGCTATAGTATACTGTGCTATGTAGCTATACAGTACTGTGTACAAACAAAAGCTGGTAGGTTAAGAGCTGTCTCATGTCCTAGCTGATGGCTCGCCAACATCACGCTTTTCTTTCTTTACTTTCTGCATTCTCCAATGTACAGAGATCAGCTAGCTATTAAGAGCTAGGTCAACTTAAGACTTTTTCTCGAGCCAAATGAAACTGCAAAGAAAAATTTTAGAAAGTCGTAAATCTTGCTTCCCTTAATTTCGAAAGTAGGTGAAAATCCAAAAAAGCACAACGAGGTCACAAAATTTATAATAAGCTGTTGGTTTATACTTACTTTTTATTATTCATAAATAAATACTTCAGCTTTTATATTCTGTAATTCATCATTATTGTATAAAAGTTAAAATTAATATATTAAATTTTATTACCATCATAAATTCTGTTTGAAAATAATGTGAATAATGCACGTAACTTATGATTATATATATTTATTTGTATTATCTCTTTTTGTTTCAGGTAAGTCCATGTCCAGCAGAAACATAAATGGATCATAAATGAATCTAGTAGTAAGTTAAAATAGATAAATTATTTATATACAATTATAAAAGTATTGAAATAATTATTAGATTAAAAACAATAATGGTTTCACATTCAGTGAATTTACTCTCAGTTCATAAAGATCATAAATACACAACTACAATTTGAATATGACTTTTACGATATGAAATGAATATTTAATTTTCTGTATAGTAGTCGCGCGTTTTTTTTCTCACGACCATCCGTACTGAATATGATGAATACCAAATGTACTACAAAAATTATTAAAATAAAATTCATATTCAGTAGATCAACGCGTTTTGTTCCTCGACCATAAATGAAGCTATTCATTAAAAAGTACATGGTTAACAGGAATTTACTTGAAATAGGACTAAAAACTACGTATACCCTGCTGGTAGATGTGGTAATTTTAAGATCACAATAAAGCTTTAAAATACGAAGCTTTTTTTGAGAAAGAGAATTTGAAACAGCTGCTACAGGTATTTGTCTTTTCCTGTTGATTAATCTCGCCACTCAAACTCTCCTATTTGTTTTTATTCGTAATAGTTTTTAACTGTTCATATTTTTAATTGCCACTATAAATACATTTGACGTTTGAAGCCATAAATTTACTTAACGAAGTATTTTAAAAAAACCATAAGATATACTTTTCTCTTGAAGAAAATTCATTAGTTACCCTTACTGATCTTCGAGCAATCAGCGATTAAAAGGAACCGCCATTTTCTTCTCGCATTGACTGTTAAGCGACTAACGCATAAGAGTTTACAGTTACATACATAAATTCAGAAAACTACAACACAAATCATTTTGGTAACGATACTTTATCTTTATATAACTGCATAGGAAAACATTGTCTAACTATAAATTATCTTCTATTCTCTCCATAATTCCAGACTTTTTTAAAAACAAAAATTTCGATTTTCAATTCAACCTAATCCATTCATATATAATTCTTTATTCGAGTACAATTATCTACGATCTTCTCCACAAAACTGATAATTTATAACTACTAAAGCATCATTACTTTTTCAACACCCTTCGGGTCCCTCATTTCCCCTAATCCTCTCCACCCGACCATCACTCCCCTCTCCACCCCAAGATTATCAACATCGACATCGGCTCCGCGAATCAGCTGGCCTACTCGGAAACCTTCCACACTGGTATATTCGCACCTCGGCACGCTAACCCGCTCCTCTCTCGCGTGCATATTTGTCATTGGCGATCCTCCTTTTTCCCCTGCACACGCTAAAAAAAAACCAGAAGAGTCGCCGTATGATTGCCGAGGTGGCCGTAAGTGAGTACGTAGCTATACTCGGAAGGTGCACAAAGAGCGGCGCAAAAGAGGTTCGTTCGTTAGCGGCGCGGCACTTTAACAATTTGATCCTGGCTGGAGTTAAGGGCTATCCGCCGGCAGCAGCCGCATACCACCTGTTCGGCCGCGAAGGCGAGAAAGAGAGAGGAGAATGAGAGAGCTCGCTTTTGTGGGCCGAGAGACTCGATGCCGAGGATATGGGAATCAGGTCCGCTGTGTGCTTGCATGTATAGGTGTGTTCGTATAGTCAAACAGAGGTCGGAGAATGGCTGAGTGATTTGTTCCGTTCTTCCGCTTTGGATTCGATGCGGCGGGATTCTTATTGCTGTTTCTGTGGGACCGTGCGATGGGACGGAATATGGAGAGGGTTTAACGAGGACGAAAATTATGGTTCCGTCGGGGCAGAGGTGAATTTAGCGATGCGTGCGATTGCGGCGCGTTCAATTTTTGAGCGGCTGCGCAATCAAGGTCCGATTGCTTTTGGATTGCGAAATTGAACGATCTAATTTGCTTTGGAATTCGGTATGCCAGCATGAACGGATAAGCATGATATTGTGATTATTATTAGTGGTTTGAATATATCAAATACGTTTGTCATTAATAGAAAAGATTATTATTCATAAATTCACTGCTTCATCAAAAAGCGAAAAAGCGCAAAAATCGAGTAAAATCAGCCAGCTAGCCTTCAAGCCATAAGCACGCCTCTACCGCAAAACCCAGCAAGCTTACAATTTGGCTGTATAAATATTTGATCTTGGGCGCGTTCAAAATGAGACTTTCCACGAAAAGTACAGCACGCGGCAGCAGCGCCGCTTTTTAATTCCCGTCGCGGCAACAAATCGATTTATCCCTTTCCACGAAGCCCTCGCCTCAACCTCACAATTTCCATTTTCCACTGCGTTTAACGGGCCACAACCCAGATCTTATCTCTCATCCGATATCGATCATTACAGTTCAGAACTCCGCGCGGAGAATCACAGATTGTAGCTCTCTCGCAGGCCTGGAACAGCGAGCTACCACACACAGACCGCACAACGCGCCAGCTCGCAAGATTAAAGAGCCGCTTGTCGCGGGAGTCTTTTTAGTCAACGTGTTAATGCCAACGCGCGCGCCGCTGGGTTCCGCGCTCGCTTGGAGAGATATTCCAGGGCATCATATCGGATAATGAGGGGAGAGCGATTCGACGTGCGAAATGGGAATACAAGCTGGGAACGGCGGAAAACTAAGTGCCGCGCAGTTAGCCGGCTTGTGATTACGATAGGCGCAGTTACAATTAGCGCGCCGGAGGAACCAGTAGCGCCGAAGAGTACAGTTCTCCATTTGCCAGTCTCTCAGCGCGCCGGAAATTGAATTCCGGAAGGGCGCCTCCTCGTACATCAGCGCTCGGAGCTTCATTCCGAGCTGCGGTGTTTAGGATTCTTAAAAGTCCCGCAGGCCGCGTAATTCATGCGATTCTTTCCAGACCGGGGGTAAGAAAATAACATAGCCGGAGATGGATGCTGGGAGAGCGCGGCGGCGAGCTCACGGCGTTTAGGAGTTTATTTCTGTGCCGTTCGAGAGCTGGAAGTGTGTAGAGGATCTTGGGTGTCGGTAATTAGGCTGGGATTGCATATTTTACGGCAAAGTAGCGGTGATGTGTCGGTGCTTTTTCAATTTTTGAAAGCTCGATGGGTAATTAATGGCTTCGCGGTAAGGCGCCTTGGCGAAAGCCAGATACCGTTCGCGTGCCGATCCAGCGCGCGAATTTAGCTACTTTCAATATGCGGATGTATGTGGATTGTAGTTACGGTTTGGTGTAACTGTAAGTTGATACGTTTAATGTCATTGCTGGAATATAGTGTAAAGTAAGAGGTTAATTTATTGAAATTAAAATTTGTAACTTGCGTGTTTTTGTTTTTTGTAATTATTTTATAGATATATACATTTTATAACCAAGTTGAAAGTTTTTTTTCCAGCGATATCATAAAATAATTATTCATTCCAGCAAACTGCCCGCAGCGGTGTTCGCGTTTACTGGATTTTATGCGAATTTATTTAGAATGCGCAGCAGACTTCCAAATTTCACTGTATATTAAATTGCAACGGTGTGCACTAGAAGTTTATGAAATATCGGAATTATAGATTGAAAATTCGACTCTACGATCTGTAAATCGAGAAGGGCTCGAGTCGGGTTACTCGAAAAATTCGCGCTATTCGAAATCATGGAGCAACTCACAACGATGGAGCGGCTTGCAAAAATTGTGTTACTCTAAACTATTTAGTTTTGAAAACCTGTAAACTGAAATTCTATGTAGACTGGCATATTTAAAAAAATGCAGGAATTAAATGTGTCAATTTAGCAAACATTTTGTCTGTTAATTATAAAAATTATTGTAAATAGGCAGATGTTTGTCTGTCAATTGAACATTGTTAAAAATAACAAACATTTTATCTCTAATTCATTTTTATCACATTTTGTTACTTATAATATTTCAAATCGTATAGATGTTTGTCATTTCAAGTAGCTTCATTGTCCTAAATAACTATATCCAAGTTGAAATTTAATTTCTTGGATCTACATAAACTAAGGAATACATATTAGC
Source organism: Eupelmus azureus (assembly GCA_030522685.1). Classification (NCBI taxonomy): domain Eukaryota; kingdom Metazoa; phylum Arthropoda; class Insecta; order Hymenoptera; family Eupelmidae; genus Eupelmus; species Eupelmus azureus. The sequence goes on from JAPYZA010006853.1 coordinate 9,989, forward strand.
TTCCTAGTTAGGAGATTAAAAAGTACATTACAACAAAATGAAAATGTGTGTCTATGACAAAAATGTGACGATTGCTTCGTATTACTCAATATTTTTATTTCTACGTATGCGTGAGTTAATATTACTGTAATAAAAGAAAATGAGTTTTCGGATTTTTATGGAGTAATAAAATTTAAATAGATTGAATATTTTGTTAAGTAGTATTATATTTTGAAAATAATAATATAGAGTACAATTGAAATGTTAATTTTATTATTCGCTCCGTGCACAACAGATCAGAGCGTTACTGAATTTACAAGCCTCCATATAGGTTTAGACATGAAGTTTGCAACCTTATCTTATATATTACTTTGAAAAGTTGCGCTTGGATCCAACACAGCCGAATTATATCAATCGTCATAAAAACACCTGGTATTGTCATGTCAGTCATTCTTTCCGAGAATGCAAAGGTGAATCATTGTTTTGCAAGAAGTCACAAGTTTCAAAGCTCTACGCTAAACTTTAAATATCCAAAGTTGATCCACTTCTGTTTTTGAATATTTTCACTACGATTTGCCAATGTTGCGCACATGGGGCAAATCACGTCAACACTCCTAGAACGGCGCGCGAGCGCTTAAACCTGTTGTTTTCAACTCACGTTTGCGGTATGAAAATGCATATATAAAAAATATCCAATATACTAGTCAGATTTTCCAAAATTTTCCATTTTCCTTAAAAAAAAAACACAAAATGTGGTATATCTCGAAAAGTGTATTTTTAATATTTTTTTAAATACTTTTAATCGAAAGCTGGGGTTTTTTACATAAAAAAAGTTATTTTACACAAAGTGCCCGATTATATTTCAGTGAGTAATAGAACGCCCAAAAGTAGAAGTACCGCGCGCGACTTGGCGCGGCGCGGCCAACCACCGCCGCTGCCGGCACATAATGCTTACTTGTGAAATTAGTTCTTTGTTCAGTTGGTAGGGAGCTTAAACATAAAACTCTTTAAACTATAGATGAATTGTCGCAAAAAATGCATATATACACTGAAAAAGGTTAATGCCAACTGCTGCGCTACTGATAGGTTAGCAACGCCACCTTCGCTTTCATTAAATTATTAATCGCAAAAGAGACAGTAACTGCCCCTTTTCCGCGGATCATTGCTCACTTGCGCTGCTCTCTTATTCAAATAATTCAACAGCTGATTCGCAATGGGACAGTAACTGTCCTTTTTTTAAAAAAAAGCGAACTTTTATAACAGTTGAATAGTTTTCCGCGTTTATGGGAACGCATATTTACTTTTTGAGTCAACTACTGCCTCTCACACTTAATTTATTGGCTACAAATTTCTCCGGTTTATTTTATCAACTAAAATGGATTTAACCTGGAAAAGAAACTGCATAAATCCTCTCTCTCTCTCTCGAGAAAATCACCCCTCTACTAAAGATCTGTTTGACTTCCCTTCAACTTTTGGAAGTATATTTCCATTTGTGCCCGAAAAAGCGAAAATCTGTGGTACATGTCGAAAGCAAATTTACAAGCATAAAGCAGATTTATCTACTCATGATTTTTTGACATGTATGTCTGCTGTCTCGCCTTTCTTGACTAGTATGATTCTTCTGAACTGTTTGTTTTTGTTTCATCTTTTCAAGCATTCGTTCTTCTTTCTTCTTCTGACGGACGTATTTACTGTACTCCATATCGATCCAGTCATTGCAAGACATAAATTGCTCAAACTTCTTGAAGTCAATT
>JAPYZA010006854.1:0-14677 GCA_030522685.1 Eupelmus azureus
GTTTAATGAAAGACATCCTCCGGCAGATACATAAACCGCCGCCCACGCAGCCGGCAAAAATCCCTATTACGTCGATTACGAAACAGCCGCTCGCTCGCTCGGCGAAAAATCCATCCGATATATACACATGCACGCGCGCAGCGCAACATTCCCGCTTACTCACACGCGCTGCCATATACCGCACACGGAAACGCAGCAGATATCACCCTCGCTTTCTCTCTCTTCCTCTTAATCGCGTATATATACTTACAGCTCTAAGCGAGAGCGAGAGAAGACACATCGCTGCAGCAGCGGCAGTAGTAGAATAGCAGCGCGCATGTGCACGCTCTAAGCTCCGTATATATAGAGAGACGTGTGTGCGTGAGCCGAAAGGCGCGCGTGCGGCTCCGCGCGGCGACCTTGAGCCACCCGGTGCCGCGCCGCCGCCGCTGCTGCTCCCCCTCTTTTCTCTCTCTCTCTCTTCTCTTTCTGCCCCCGCCTCCCACCCTCGCCTATCGCACCCGAAATTACCTCCCCGCGGCCCGCGCCTTTTCTCCTATCTCCATCCCCACTCTATGCGGAGCTTATAGCGCGCGAAACTCGCTGTGCTGCTGCTGCTGCTGCTGTTGACTGTGCACACGCGCGGGCGAGGATAGAGCGAGAGAGAGAGAGAGAGAGAGAGAGAGAGAGAGAGAGGGAGAGAGAGAAATTTGACTGCCCTGAGGTGCAGGCTCGCCGAATTTTTGCCGGCTCGCTTGGATGCTCTGCGCCAATCGGCAGCGCAGTCTCGAGCCGAGTATTTTTCTGTCTTGACGTTCTTTTCTATAGCTCGGCGAGTCGCTGGAAGAGTTAACATTTGTGGCTTATTGTTTTCATTTGCGATTCTCTATTTCGGGCTGGATTTTTTTTTCATTACGCGGACCTTTGATTTGGAAAGATTGGAACTACGGTGAGAGGGCGACGCAAAACATCGCTAGGTGCGATGTACGATTTGCTGCTGAATCTGGAAGGTAACTTTTGCAAAGGCAAGAGGGGCTTTTTCTATATAATTTTGCGAGAGTTTTTTTAATGACGAATTAAAGAGAGATCTTTTTGAAGGTCGGCGATGTACGTGCCTGGCTTTAGTGCTATAGGCGCTTGTTGTGCTTTGTGCAGTCGTGTATGCACCGGTCAGAATTCACTCTGACTTGCACAACTTTTAGAGTCATATATCAGCAACAGCTATTATTATTTATCAAATTGTCTTGAATTTTTGAAAAACTCTGGTGTTTCGAATTTTTTCAATTGTATTACGAACCAATATGTTAAAATTAACATCAAGTAAAATAATATTTTATTTTTAGAAGCTTCGAATCTAAACTTTATTGATATTATTAAATTTATTTATATTTTTAACCGCAATGATATTTAAGTGACAATTACATTTACATTTCCCAAAAATTATTAAATGTTTTCTTTAGTAAAGGAGTCTGTTTTTTTTAGCCCAAGTCTTAGATGATTAATTTATTACATAATCCCCAAAAAATTTCAGCCAAATTCAAAAATTTGTTAAATCTATCATCAAAGAGTTGTTTTGATGTATGTAACATCTGAAACATGTTAATTGTTTAGTACATTTTTAAGTAACCATAATTTACAAAATGAAAACATTTAAATATTTTAATTTATGATTAATAACACTATTATATCAAACCTTTTTTTTTATAGAAAAAGTGAATCGTTAAAACGAAACAGTAATGATTTCGTTATAGTTAATAATGTGCAACGTATTTAGGATATCGATGAATCAACATCTCTCGTGTTATTTACTTTTAGATTAAACGATATAAAATATTTGTAAATAATTATTGCTTTAACGAAAATTGTTTTCGTTCTTCAACAGACGAATATATTATATCTTGTTGATTGACCCACATTTTCGTATGCACGCGCGTGTGATAAGAGGCAACAGGAAATTAGTCATTGATTTTTAGAATCGTGCATTTCACTTTAATTGATTTATTGTGCATTATAAAATAAAATTGTGTAATTTTAATAGTTAAATATAAAAGTACCACATTTTATTCTATTCTATAATAAGCTACTTGACAAAAAAAGTTCTTTTTTGATAAGTCGATGATAATGCCATAAGATTTGGATAAAAATATACGAGCCTTGAATAAAAACTAGGCTACCTACTGAATGGGCATTTTCTCTCTGATTATAAATACACATCATACGATGTTTAAAATAGACGATGCTGATTCTAAATTTTTTTTAATTTCTCGATGCACGTGTGCAGTGAGTCATCTCATATCAGAATTAGTTGTATCCTTGCTTTTTTTTTTAAGAATCGGAAAACCACCAAATATAGGTACCGGAAATGATTGTTTGTATTTTTCGTAATTCCTTATCATTTGCACTCGCAATGCAGATAAAAACTCATCCTGCTGCAACTTTACCCATTTCTGAAGTCATACAAAATAACTCATACCAAATAATCATTAGCCACAACAACTATGGAAAAATCCAACCTGCCAAACCAGACAATAAGCCGCGCTAATCCTCTCCAAACTCTCTAAAAAAAAATCAAGTCACTTTCGCGCGCAGCTCGCGCACGAGGAAAGAGAGCCGGCAGACTGTATTATGAAAATTCGGTAACACAATAAATGAGGCCGCGCGTCGATTGATAAGCCCCTCCTCTCGGGGCTCTCCTCATCTTACGCTCGTGTTACTATCAAGGCCACGCGCACCCAAACTACAGCGCGGCCGCGTCACGCACTGTAGATTGCAGCACATTGTCAGCTAGCTGGCGAATAATTGCGTTTCGCGGGTTGCATATGTGGCGAACCCCGAATACGAGGGACTGTGTATGGATGTGGCATAGTCCAGGCGCGATGATGTCATGTCTGTGTGGTACGAAATGCGCCTTACGTGTATCATCGCTGCGTGAATCATTTCGTCATTGGGCCCAGCGTCTTTGCGGATTTCTTTTATTTGTAGGTTGATTTGTTGCGGCTTTTTATTGAGCCGGTTGGCTTTGTTTGTTGCTGGTGATTGTTCGGTTGAGTTTGGCTTTTTCATTTGAGATTTTTTGGAGCCGAGGTGATGGAGATGCATTCTAGGCCTTATTTATTGGTTTTGATTGATAATTGATGAATAAGTGCTCGTGGAAATATTACAGTTATGTTAAAAGAAGATTCGGTTACAGTTAGTTGGTAAATATGACATGATGCTCCATTTGCGGTTTTTAGCCATAACTTTAGGATTTACATTGATCAGACTAATTTAGATATATCGCGTTGTTACGATACAATTTTATGCATTGATGATTAAGTTTACGGCAATCTGTATATATACCGATAGGTTTGAGAATGACTTGACCATAAGTTTATAGTAGTATTGTTGTACGCTCGTGTATTATGATTCCAAAGTAAGAGCTACGCATTACAAGCGAGTACTTTTATATACCTATAACGGATACGATTTTTGTTCCCAGATAATCGATCTATTACACGTCGTAAATAATTGATCTTATCAATACCCATCGTCTGCTCTTATATTACTTTTATCTAACAAGTGAACTTAGTCGATTAGATACTCTTATCTAACAAATGAAGTTAGACGATTGTACACTTTTTTCCAAGTACACTTTGACAATGTTTAGAAATTTTCGATAGATGTTCAGAGATAGTAATGCTGTAATGATTCAAGTGCGATTATAATAAAAACGGAGCAAAAAATAGCTTGATCTCGATACTAATGAAATCGATGGTGATGAGCCATTTTGTTTTTTTTTTGACAAACTTAACTTTAGTATGACCAGTCAGAAAAAAAAATGATTGAAAGAAACCGATCAGATAATGGTTCACAATAACCATAATGTATGAATCGACTTCATATAAATTAAGATTACCGATACACACGGCTGTTATGTGTATGCTTATTAAAACTTTAGATAAAACAAGAATTAAACTAACTTAACTCAAACATGTTTTCACCATAAATTATGATAAATTACGTTCAAAAATTCAATTTTCAAGTGCAATGCGTGAAACAGAAAGCTATACGTGTCTTGCCACACTTTACTCATTTCACTTATGTTACGTAGATTCATTGACATTCAATTAACCAATGAATCGAATCTATCAGCACTTTTCTTTTAAAATACAATAGTCACGAATGAATTAGCGACATATCGCAATTGTTACTGACGAAAAGGTTCGAACAATCCGAAGCAAACCAAATATTCCTAGGAATTTATTCATGGAGAACAAAACCAACTCGCGCATCTTCAAGTCCATAAAATTAGCATCAATTTTTCCACCAAATATTGCAAATTTGATTTAAAAGAAAGCGATAAGCCCGATCTCCAAACACCAAGAATAATCCCAACCGAATTCGCTTTACCTCTGTTAGATTTCGCGCCGACAAGCCACGTTTGAAGCGTACACGGCGCGTATAACATACATCCTAAGCGAAGAAGGCCCCCGAATCTTCCTTTGCCCGTCAACACTTCCTCAAAGTGGCCGAAACAACGCTTTAGAGGCCCCCGTTTTCGGCCTTCCTCATTTCCATAGCTCACCTTGAACTCGCACTGCCGCCGAAAATCGATGCCGTGTGTGACTTACATATAGCAGTTTACCTTCTCCATTAACGTTCTCCTTCGGAGCCTTCTAACTCCTCCGGCTGTTATGTCATTTTCGTGCCTCCTCTCGCTCTCTTCGTTTTCCCCTCTGTCTTCGTCTATCTTCTTCCTCATCTCGCGAGTCCTTAACGCTGCCTCGCCGCTGTTTATCTCGCTTCTTTACTAGCTTAAACATTTGTTTCTGTCACGCTTCTATTGCCGATTCCATCTGCGTCGGGCTTGTTCATTTCCTCGTTCTTCGGGATTCGTTCTTTTTAATCCGATCGATAAATTTATGTATGCTTATTGTTAGGAATTAGCATTTATTACAAATAATGCCTCGTTCTAATGGCCAGTTTCAAGGTTGAACTTCCTACAGTTTTAAGACTTTTTCTGGGTTTGAATGATTCTTTCTTTTCATGTTCATCTTTTTAAAAGTGCAATTATTAGACTCGCAATTAGAAGACTGACTTAGTTTTCTGTTTCTTAAATTAAACAAAGTAACTCATCCCGCCGAACAAAAAAAGCAACTGGAGGTCAACAATGTTAAATGATCCCATCCAACCGAGGGCCTACGCTAACCCGTTCACTTATTCATTTCGTTAAAAATTGAAAACGAAATGACTCAGTCCTCCACCAGCAAAACCAACTCAACGCAGAAAATTAATACATCATAAACGACTCCGACTCCCTCCCAAATCTTCATATGCAAAACCGCTTTCCCATAAACGCTCCTTTGTTCCTCCAAACCCATCGCTCACCGCCTTTCGCAATCGCACCACCTGTAACACCCAAGACTCCGGTTTTCCTCCAGCTCCCAGCGCACGCGCAGTTGTCAAAACAGCCGACAAAAAAAAGCAAAGGTCGATACGCCTGCATAATTAACAAAAAAGAGCCGCGAGCGCGTAGTACTAGCAGAGCCGCGGCTCGCCGATCGCAACGCGGAAAAGTCCCTCCCACCTCCGCGCGCGCGATCGGCATTGAGCCGCGCTAACAAAGAGCCGAGTTTATATGCGCGTGCGTATATACGCAAGAGGAACCGGCGCGTTGCGTGCGCGTGAGCTGCCGGAATGCGTCGGCACGTGCGCCAGCGAGCTGTATGTGTGTGTGAGTGCGTGACGGCAGCTTAGAGCGCGCGTTAGGATTGGCGAGTGAGCGAGCGAGAGGTGGGTGAGCGGAGCTAGCGACTTCGCGGTTAGATGGCGGAGGCGCACTGACGGCGAGCTATGTAGGCTTGAGGCGATGGGGATTTTTTTCTTTATTTGGATTGGAGGGAGATTGGATTTTTTTTCAGTGTTACGTGGAGATGTTACGTGGGTGAGGAGGTTCGGTGGGTTGGGTGAGGGATTTTTGGTTGGTTTGAGTGTGTGTGTGCGAATTAGACGATGTTGGATGGTGGTCTTTAATTCGGCGATTGCGAAAAACAAACAATAGGCTATGCAAAAGAGCGCTGTTAGATCGTCAGCTGTTTACTCGGGTCAGCTGTGTCTCTTGAAAATGATTAGGGAAATTTTTGTTTGAATAATCGGCACGTGTAGTAGAATGAATCGTTGATCTAGGTTGAATATAACTGAATAGGCTTAGATGTACGAAATTTTTTTAATGTTTCTACTTCATTTTATTGACTTATTTTATTTTTTGTCTTTACTTAAATATTAAGAATCTTTAATAATTTAATACGTATACTTTGTAACTAGAGTTTTGCATCAGGTAAAGAAAAAAGAACAATAAAAGATTAAAATGTAGGTAACACATTAGAAGAAAGAAAGAAACGATTTAGAAGACAAAGAAGAAACTTTGAGATAGAGAACAGCACGAGAGAATGATAGAGTGGCAGTGCTAGATCTATAGTTAGAAAAGAGCCTAGACGAAGGCAGTCTAGCCTCCGCGTTAAAAGACAAAGCGGAGTGCTTCACGAAACAGATACGACAACTTGAAAAGTGTCAAAGTGATAATTAGATACTATGAAATAAAAAATGAATAAAACGTTTCATTACAAAACATTAGTTTGAAATAGAAAAAATAAAAATAATCGAAAATAAACAATTAGAAGAAAACGTAAAAATTCGTATTATTAAAATGTTACTTTTAGATGTTAGTTAACTATTATTGTATTATTTAGGAAAACTTGAACTAAATAAAATTAAAAGTTGATTGTAGATGAGCTTTTACTATAAAGAAATATTTTTTAACAAAAGAAAAAGACATAGTTAAATAAATTTTTTACGGATTCATTATTTAAAATATTAAAGTCATTACCAAACTAACATAATTACAATTCAAAATCTACAACTATACTGATAATAATCAAAAGTATACATCGATACTCTGCATACAATCTAAATATTAGCAACGCATCACAAATCGAACCTCAAAAGACACCTGTCCCCAAAGTTCTTACGTGACACCGTGTCACACTCCCTTATCATCATTAGCATAAATCAACTATAAAAAAAATCCAGCTATGCCGTAATCTTCCCATGCACCGACCCAAAAACAAAAATCCACTCTCTCTTCCCCCTATGCAGCCCATAAATCAAAAGCCACATTGCTGACCCGATTCCCCGAGCCTCACAAATCAAATGCAGCTCTCGCAACACACATGCAGCTCGCGTCGCTCGCGCGCTAGCTGTCTCACCGAATTCTAACGCCACCAAGCGTGGAAGCCTTCGCGCATTGTCTCCCACTCCTCCGACCTTTTTCCATCCTCCTCCTCCTCCCACCGGCTCCCTAAGAACCTCGCGCCTCTAATCCCACCAATTCCCATGGAACCCTACCGCTTACGCATACCCACACACACACACACATACCCTTTCCCTCAGTCCCTTCCCGCGAATCCAACTCGCATTTGCATCTCACTCGGTGTGCGTGACCCATATACACAATACACTAGGCTCGCGCTCTCCCCCGTATACAGCCAGCTCGCGCTTACGAGAGAACGAACGAGCGAGCGAGCGAGCGAGCGAGAGAGAGAGGGCCGATTTTCGTTCGGGCACTAGCGCTAGAAGCGCGCGGCTAGGAAGTTTCGTGCTCGCTCGCTCGGGCTGCTAGAGCGCTCTGCCACGCGCCACGAGGTCGGCCGTACGCACGCGGTGCGCGCCTCTCCATTTGGTCGGTCGACGCGGCGCCGCGAGCAGCACCGAGCACACACACGAGACGAGCGCTAGCGCGGCACTGCTGCTACACACTGCCCTCCCCGAGAAACTATATCGCTCTCTTTCACGCCGTTCGCTCTATATACAGCATATACAGAGGAGCGCTGCGCGCGATAACAGCCTGTGCTTGTGTGTATATACGGTTTGACGAGTGCTCTGTTTCTTCTGACTTCAGTGATTGCAGATTCTTTTGTACTCTAGAAGCTACACGTGTACCTGACAAAGGCCCGGAGAACAGTGCGGGCCCCGGAAGTGTGTGAATTTCGCTCCTCATTGACAGAGCGGCGAGCTTTCGCTGTTGGCGATTTCTGTGAAGTGTGTAAACTCGATAGTGCAGCCTTATACTCTAAGCTCCACGAGAAAACGTGTTTTTCGAAGTGCGCGGGATTTTTGAATAGCTGCGACAGAGCCGCTGACTCTGCGGAGGACACCGCGCAGGATCATTAAGTATCGAGCGGCCGCGTGCGCACGCGAGCCGCCTTTTTCTCTGGCCTCCCTAGCGAGGTGACTGTTTTGTCGTTTATTGAGATCCAGCCCCCGACCAGCTCTCGAGATGATTAGCAGAGGCGGATTTTGTGAATGAGGTGGCTCCGAGAAGGAAAAGGCCCCCTCGTCGCTTCGTGAAGGACTTGCCGTCCGGTAGGTTTTTGGTGGTTTTTGGTTTTGGCTTTGAGGCTGGGCACGTGGTGCTGGAGGTTCGGGGAGATGGAGGGGTTTTAGTGAGAGGTCGGGTTATGGTTGTTTGGGATGCTAATTGTGAGTTAGCGCTGATTAGCGAGTTGGAGCTGGCGCGGCCTGACATCTGGCGATTCTAGAGTGACAGTAACTAGGGGGACTTGAGTGTGACAAAAAGTATTTTATTTTAGTGGTGGCAGGTTTTTGATAGAAGAAATAATGGTTGACTGTTAGGAAAATGTTGTTTGATTTCGTTTCTATTTTTTATTAAATATTAATAATTTTTTAATTTCTTAATTGACACAAACTATAAAATATTGCTTTGCTATTGTTGTTAATAATAGTTCATTTTGAATTCATACATCAATCATAATTTGTTGTTGCAATTTATATGCTGTCAGCTAGAAGTGAATGTACGTGTATATAGACGTTGGAGTACGTTGTTTTCGAGTGCTCTTTTTGGAAATTCCAAAAAATTTCACCGGAGAGCAGAGTCGGTTCCGTGATGAGTAATGATTTGTTTTGTCCTTCGTTGTAAATCTTTCTTTTTATTTTTTTTATTTTTTTTTTTTAATTATGTTATAAGTTTTTATTAAATATCATCTATAAATATTCAAATAAACTTATATTGAGATATGTAGCTTAAGTCCGTGAATTAAATACCAATAATTTAGTAAAAATATTTTATTGATTCCTAATATTATTTTCAATAGTTATAATCGAGCATTTATCGATCATGTTAATAAAGTCGTGATTCATTATAAACTAATTTTTTGTTTTGTTCACTAGAAATACAAAAAAAAATTATTTAATTTTTTTATTATTTTTATAATTATCTTACTATTTAAGTTAATAAATAAGGTGTATACAAAAATTATAGTTTACTATTTCTATTATTGTTAGAACCGTAATGCATTAAGCTAAACGTTACTATACGTTTATTACATCGAATTAATTGAAATATGCGTAGTGTGCCAAATTTCTTATTTTTGCAATCTCATGCAAAAATATTCATAGTCTACAAAATTTTGGAATCCATACTTTTTCCATACTTTAAAACCGGATTCTCTCCCGTCCCATCTGCAAACCATGAAAATATATCGATCTCAAACCATTAGCAGCCCGTTAGAACGCTTTTAAAACGAACCAACTCAAAAACGCTATCCCACGCAAAGCGCCCAATAATTAATGCACTAAACTCCCAAAAACGCGGCAATTCAATAATTCACTTATTTATAAACGTCCTATAAGTATCCAATATCATTAATCAGCCACCTATGGCGTTCTATCCCGATAAAATCAAAATCCGCTTCGTTACGAAAAACCGGTGTCTGCTACACGTATATACGCACTAGCTCGCGGCTTAGATAACTAGCGGCTTTGCAACGCGCCGCACGCTTCTGGAGCGCTGCACGGCGGCGGACTTTTAAATTGGCGAGGAATCGCACATAGACTAGCTTCTCACGCGGCCGCTCATATACATCCACGCCAAAACGCGCATATATATACACTCAGACATCGCGCGATATTCGGCGATGAGTTTTGAGGTCAGTGGAACGTGCCTCCGCTGGCGTTGACTTATTAGAAAGGTGCTAGACGCTAGCGAGCTAGCGGGCTAGAGAAAAAAAAATGAAAAGCTATCTCGCCGTTCCATCTCGTGGAATTCGGCACCGACAAAAAGACAGGGAGGGGGAGGCAGGAGGGAGAGGAATTCGCACTGTAGCACGCTTGAATTCTTCGGAACATTGGCACTTGAGCCTGCCTCTCTCTCTCTCTATCTGTATATTTTTTTCATTTTCTTTCCTCCTCTCCTCTCTCTCTTTATTTTTTCGGCCTAGCGGCGCAAGCCCCGTTAGGCCCCGCTTCGAAAGTCGCTAGAGCGTTAGGAGAGCGGAGCGCGCCTGCGCAGATTTTCGCAACGCCGTGTATAGCGATCGTCGGGTATTCGCGGCCGAGTACAGGCCGAGCCTCGCGCCAGCGCGTCCCATAGAGACATTAGAATGCGCCGATCGCGAGCGAGCCGCCCGCTCGTCGCTTGTTCTTGATTGAGAGCGGATTGTTGAGCGAGTGTTGTTTATTTTATATTGTGTTTTGTGTGTTTTTTTGGTTAGTTTTTTGAGTATTGGAAGTTGTTATTTTTTGGGTCTGGAAAGTTGTGAGCGGGTTTGGAAGTTTTAGTCTCGGACGTAAGATGAGAATTACAGGTAATGGTTTGACGTTTAAGCACTTGTTTGGGTTTTTGCGACTGGGTAGAGCCACACTCGGAATTTATCCGAGTCCCTACTATAAATCAACAATAAACTTATCCCGCAACTTACTCACTACCATAACTCACCTTATCCAGCTAAACCAAGCGTGAAACAAAACTATCAAAGCCAAAGCATACGTATATCGAAAAGAGCCGTAAAAGCCAGTGTCGTAATCGTCACTATGTCTGGCCTAATATCGGTAGGAAACTGTTAAGTGCGAGAGTTGAGCCAATGGTGTGTAATTTTTGGATTCCAGCTGGAGGAGCAGTCGGGCACGGGTGCGATAGAGAGGGGAATTCCATACTGGAGGGCGGCAGCGACAGGGGTGGCGGCGAAGGTCATCACGGGGTCGGCCCAAGGGGTGGCATTATGGACTCTCATCAGCAGCAGTTCTGCCTCAAGTGGAACAGCTTCGGCAGCAACTTGGCCACGGCCTTCTCGAATCTCTTCAAAAGCGAGAGTCTCACTGATGTCACCCTTTTCTGCGAGGGTAAGTCACTTTCTCATTATTTCATATTTATTTTATTATTTATTTTGTGCTATTCTATATATCTGATACAGCTATTTATAGTTTCCATTTTGCATTGGTGCACTTTTGTGCACCCGCTAAATAAAAGTGTTATCGTATATCTGAAGGTTCTTTCACCAATAGTTGCATACTTTGTTCCTCTAACACCATCTATTTAAAAAACTAAAAGAGAAAAAGAAGGCAAAAAAGAAACTGTAGGCGCGCGCGATTTTGAAACAACGCGCAGACGGAGCTCCGTTGCGCTAAAGGAAGCGGGGAGAGATAGCATATTAGTTTCAAAAATAGACGCGGGGCCTAAGTGGGACAGCGCATTTTTGCAATATGTAACGTCAAGCGAGCGCGCCCGGCTCGTGCGCGACTTTCACCGCGCCGGTCTGGCCCACTCGGGATTTGCACTACTTCGCACGGGCCGCTGCCGTCTGTATGACTATGCAAAAACTCCAATCACTTATACAGACGCGCAGCGCGCGCCCGGAGTTTAACAAACCTAAGCCTTTCAAAACGGTTTCTTTTTTTTTTTTTTCTTTTACTTTGCGCAACGCTTTCTATTCGCGCTAGATGAGTTTTTCTAATTCGCATCGGCGTAAATGGGAACGCTCGGGGTTTTTTAAATGATATAACTGAGATATTATCCGTCTGGCTCGTGTGTGGGTTCGGGTCTGTGTTGTGGAGCGCGGCTGCGTGATGCAAACCTGTTTTAGATTTTGAAATTGATTGCTTGCAAAAAATGAACGCGGAGTGTACGCATTTCTCTAATGAGCGTCGATTAAAGTTCGAGAAAGGGGTCGATAATTATAAAAGTTGCCGAGTTGATTTATACTGCAAATTTGATTAGTTACTTTGATGAAAAAAAAAGCCTTCTAAGCGTACACTATACCAAGGCTCGTTACAACTCCCAAATTTTTTTATCTCCCCCAATCAAAATAAAACTCAAAACTGACCCAACAAAAATCCCCTCCCCGTCCCCCAACCGAACCCACCCAAACTCCCGCGTCTGACCAAGCCGCGCCGTATCCCCTTCGGCCTCAGCCGGCCGACCGGCGCCCGACCCTCACTACTGCCGCGCAAAAAAAGTGCAGCGCCACACATATATGCAGCCGGCGCAGCGAATATGCACACGCGCCATGTTTTCGCTCGGGCTGCAGTAGGATGCACCGCGCGGGGCTGCCTGCGCGCCGCCCCCTCTCCAATGAGGAGCGCCGAGCGCGCGCATTCGCCGGCTGCACTGGCGAATCTGCGATGTGTGCAGAAATGTGTATGCCTGTGTATGTATGTATATATAGACGTGGCGCGCGAACTGGAGAGAGAGAGCAGGTTCGCCAAGTGCAGCGGGTATTTTAGCGAGCCGCGGGAGCATCGAGGAGCCAGTGTGCCGCTAGCCGCGCGCGATGCAGCTCTGCGCTGAGTTGTGCGGTTTTTGTCGGGGTCGGTTCTTTCGCGAGTTTGCTTCGTTTTTGTTTTAGAGGGGTGGATGTTGTGGTGGTAGTGGTGATGTTGTGTCGTGTTGGTTTTGTGGTTTTTGTTAGTGTGGGTTTCAAGTGTGGTGATGGTGCAGTTTTTGATCTTCACTTTTGGGATTTGATTAAGACGATTTGAACAATTTTTAACTTATAGAATATGGACAGTATACGATTATTTGATGTTTTTTAATTGAAATTTTATTACGGTGAAAATATATTTAAAATAAATTTTGTATTTCTTTAAGCTATTGTCCGATTAGTTATAGCCAACTGAATTTTGTAAATCGTGAAAATGCAATAAAATCATATTCTAATGTAATACTAATATTTAGAAAATAATTAAATTTATTTAAATATAGTTTCATATAATTATTAATCATTATTGATTATTTTATCTAGTGCATTACTTGTAAACCAGGTGAAGATTAAATTAATAAACTGGATGTACAAATATATTGACTTAATTTTTTGTTTCTTCTTAAAGATCCATTATAAATCACAGCTCAGAGATTAAAAAAAGAAACTTTTTCAACTACTATTGATATTTTAATTTATTGTAGAATAATCAGCACCCATTTTTAACCAAGCTTCTTTTATCGGTTTGCTGATTCTACGAAAATTTTCCCAAGACAAAATTCATTAAAATAATAATTCTAAAAGCAATATTGATACAATGTATAAAAAACGAGAATACCCAGAATTCTTGGAAATTTTTATTGCATTTTCAGCCTTACTCTTAGATAAAGTCTAGAACAACATTCATTTTAGTTTCGCTGGATTTTCGCGTTATATTTCCACATTTGAGCGCTTAGTGTGTTTAGTGAGCTAGAAGTAATTTACGAGGAATAGCGATAACGAATTTTCGCAGCACGTGTAAGGAGATATAAGTGACATTATCTCTCTTCTGACTGTTGATAAACAGGCCTGTGCAATTTTAAGCCATTCTGCGATTCGCTATCTTCATTGACTTTTTTTTCGTACACATGTGCTAGATGAAAAATAAAGTGATTCAAGTCTAGAAGTGCCGGCGTTCGTTCTTTTATAGTCTCAACCTAACTTTTACTTTTCAAATTATTTTTTTTATTTGCTTAAGATAACGTATGGCTTGTGTGCTTAATTTTCAATAAATGTTGATTTTAATTGCATTATCATATTTGAGTCTTCACTCAGTTAACTTATTATATCTTGTTTTCAAGCTTGGATCAAGTAAAAAATTTATTGTGATCATAAAAATTAAACACTAAAATAGCATGTCAAGAGTAGTATTATAGAGTAATAAAATAATATTTCATGCAACAGAATTTTTGTTAATTCATTTTCTTATAGTTCTTATAATTTGGAAATAATTATAAATATTATAGGTTACAGCGACGAGTAAAGTTTAACAACATTGACATCGTATTTGCGATAACATGACAGAAACGAAAAAAAAAAAAAAAAAAAAAATTACACAAAAACAAACACAAAAAACAAAAAAAAAAACCAACACAACGTAAACATCCTCATATCCAAAAACCCATGCAGCTCCCCTCCTCGTCAATTTCGAAATCACCTCTCCACTTTGCATCTCTCCAAAAAAAACGCAGCTCGCGCGGGATTCTCCAATTACCCAATAGCGTCTTTCCATCTCTCGCTCCACAGCTCGTCTCAGAAAACTAAGAGGCGAAAAACGTAACGTCGAGCGCAATAAAGACGGCTGCGGGTCAGCGTTGCGTCTGAGAGCCGCGAGAAGGTGAGCCGCCTGCCGTTGGGCAAGCGCTGGCCCGCCGACCAAAAGCAGCCAAAGTAGGTCTGGGTTACAGTTAGATCTAACAGTCTTCGACTGCGGCCCCTTCTAGCGTCGCGCGCTCGCTCGTATATTCGTTGCATGCCTTAGGAAAAGCAGCCTGTGTGTGTGTGTGTCTCTTTGTACGGCTTGTGCACACGATAGGCGCGGTGATGTCACTGTACACGGCTTTTTGCCTGTATGTAGGTGTCGCGCGGCTAGGCCGTTTTCTTTCTTCTCTCGTATTTCATCTTTTTGT
>JAPYZA010006855.1:0-11716 GCA_030522685.1 Eupelmus azureus
AAATTAGAACAAGCTACTGCCAGCGCCATGCAGCTACCGCAATTTTTAAAAATCAAGTACTTTTAAAAAACACATATACAAGTATCTCCTTGACAAAACTTTACGCTAAATTATTTTCAGTAATTAATTTTGCAATATTCTTCATCAAGAAAAACGAAGTCAACATCCTCCTCGAATCCTCCCGTCGAAACTTCAAAATTAATAGAATCCTCAATTCCGAACTTTCGAATACGCCGTCCCGAGAATGTAGGTACACTACTTTTCTCGCTGACGTCAAAAGTGAAAATGCCCGTAGCTCTTATTACCATACAGTAACTTCTTCTAAACGATTTAAAATCCATTATAATCACTTGGCACGTCAGCAGCGAGGAAACAGCTCCGCCTCCCACCCATAGAAAATTAGCGGCCTCATCCTCGCGTCATCTTCTAAACAATGGCAAAAAAAAAGTTCCGGCTGGCTCGTCACAAAAAAGCCCATATCCCTCTCTCTCTATTCTCACACTCCAAGCTCGATTTCCAGCGGCAACTTCGCGCCCGCAAAGATCCAATCTCCCAGCGCACTGCACAAAAGAAACGCATCGAGGAAAAAAAGAAATCACAGGCATTGTGCTCGCATATATACGCACACATAATAACGACATAACCGCTCGCGCTACTCCCTTTTTCCGCCGCTTTTTCGCGCTTCCGGTTCCTAAGTGTGTGTGTGTGTGTGTGCACATGCAGCTTATACTCTCTCTGGTTTTACGAAAGTGCCGCATAGCGATGACGCCAGGGGAATACCGGCGATGCGTGCGCATGACAATAGAAAGTTGCCGCGTCTCGTCGCGAGTTTAAAGCGGCGAGACGACACCGAGCTCGCGACTCGCAGAGCACACATACTCCATCGACCCGGAAGGAACTCGAGTGACGAGGCTGACCTGAATCCACAGTGAGCGAGCCGATGACCGTCCGAAGTGCTGCGGATCTTTATAAGTAGATGCGCGCTGAGGTTTACTTTTTTTGGTTGGAGACGATTAGTGTGATGACGACGGGAATGTAAGTCGGTTTTTTTGTTTTGTTTTGGGGTGTTGGATTGATTCGGTGTTTTGTGTTTGCTTTTGTGGTTTTGTTTGATTATTTGTGTTTTGTTGGAAGAAGCGGAGATTCACATAGAACTAGGAAAATTAGGGTGAGCGTTGTTTTTAAATAGGATTTAAGCAGATAAAATTTGATTCAATTAGCTGTTATTTCCAACAGAGATGTTAATAAATTAATTTTGTGTAATTTTTAGATAAATGCATTCAAGCTATTGATATTCTTATAATAGAAGCTACTGCTTTTAATTCCAATTTGTTTTAAATCTTTAGAAGGCCATATTTTTAGAATCTGCGAGTGACAGAGAGATTACGTATTTCTTAAAGTATTCTTATATTCGTCGGAAAATAGCACTCGATCAAATCTATTTTTACGCTGGAATAAGACGTGCGTATCAATATTATAAGTCTTTCGTGAAGTATACCTTTTTATTTTCAATAAAATTGAATTGCAAGAATTTATTTTGAAATGTTATTTATAAATATATCATTATAAAAGTAAGAGAAACTCTATACATTAAACTTGATAATCAAAAAGTAAGTTTAGTGTGGTTTAAAAATAAAAGATAATAATTCTATTAATTTTTACATAACTTATAATACATTATATCTACTTTATTCTTAAAATATAAATTTTACTATTCATCTTTTAATTTCGTTTAGTCTATGTTGTTTAATTCTCTTAAAATCTTACGAGCTTCGTGAAAAATATGAAAGAGAAAAAATACTCAGAAAAGAGCGCATCTCATTAATATGTATGAGAAGGTTGACAGAAGAGTAGAAATTTCAGCAAACTAAGCAAGCATGTTTATTGGCTAAAGAATTATGAAGTAAATGAGCAATTATTTATACAATTCACAAAGAAGTAACTGTTGAAAAATTCTAATATTGCTGCTCTCTTTGGCCCGGTATTTTTATTCATTTTTTATTGAAAAAAATAAAAAGCAATAGTATTACTTTATTATTTAAAAGCGTCTTTTATAACCTACTTTATATTTTAATCACTTGTATAGAAAATTTTATAAACTAATTAATCTGCTGACATCGCTTTTAAATGAGTTGTGTCTTAAACAAGGTCTATCAATTTTCTCAAAAATGCGATCACCGTTTTCCTAGCCATTTAATTATTGCTCCTGAGATAGAATGGTACACCTATCTTAAAAATTATTCTTATAATTATAGCATTTTAAAAAACTGATATTTAAGTTTTCAAAATTATTTAAAAAATAGTTTTGTCAAACTACCATCAAAATTCAACTGAACTTCAACTACTTTCTCGCACGTCTTTAACTTTCACATTCTACATAAAGCATACATTACATACATTTTAATGTAAAAAAAAATATATTTCGAATTTCGATAATTGTTAAAATTACATCGCACAACAAAACAAATCAAACAGTTCGAGGAAAAATATTTTTTCAACCAACAGCAATCAACTTCGAATCAATTACGCAGCCATTGTCGCTTTGGCAGCGTAATGTTGTCGGCGGTATTCAAACAGTTTTGGCCCATCCTCTTCAGTTCCTCATCAATTGAATTTTTTCGAGCTCGCTCGAATCAAAGTTCAATTTTCATTGGAAATATTGTTTTTGAGCGCGGCAAATTGAAACTTTGGCACTCGGCGGCGCTTACCCACCCCCGTAACCCCGGGGTATTCACGAGTGTCAATTACGGTTTTGCCGGGGCTATTTTAATAATGCCATTCCAGCGCGCGCAAGCAAATTATCGATCAACGACGAAATTTCCATCGAAATCTCGCGTCCAAGCTCGTTCTAAAGCCCGCTTCAACAAAGCTCGAATCGCTCGCCGTAAAATGCGTATTCTCTTCGATGATGATCCCTTTGGGCTATCGTGTTTGAAAATAAATGTGTAAGTTCCGGTCGTGATTAAAACGGTTGGCTTGACTGGAATTATAAAGTGGAATATTAAGTGGTATTTATAAGGCACGATCTATTTTATGTAAGTTGTATGCAAGACTGAATGCATGGTCTATTTAAAAACTTGAATTTTTATTGACAAGTAGATAATTGAATATATAGTGAAAGCAGAAAAATACTATAAATGTTAAATGTATTTAGAGAATAATAGTTCTGTAAATAACATTTACGAGAATAAAAAAATGTTTTTAAAAAATTCCTTTAAAACACGCGCTTGTTTCATGAGTATTCAACGACAATGTTAATTGTGTTCAAACTTTCAGAACATTGTTTGAAATTGTTTACCCAATAAAGTGCACCTTGTAAATATAATTAAAATTTTCAAAGTTTCTCTTCAAAACAACCATTAGTAAACATTTTTACATCGAGTTTATACTTTAAACAATAAAAACTGAAAAACATTCATTAAAATTATTTAGATAATAGTTCTGCATTAGTTGGAATAATTTTATAAAATTAGAAAATTTAGTAAAAGATTAAAAACATGATATTGCTAAATTTTATAATTTTACATCATACCTTATTATCTTGAGTATTACATTATCGTTCTACAATAATAATGAAAATTGCTATACGTTTATTACATAGTGTCTGGGTAACGAGGTTTTCACGTGTCTATCAAAGATTTAGTTAAAGTTTCGAGGGTTTAGGATATTCCCAAGAGTCTCAAAAGCAGCAAGAAACTTTGGCTAATATGACGTGCTCCTCTCGCATGTATTGTCTAGCCTGCAAAAATGCTCGCTTATTAGTCTCAAAAGTAAACCGCTCTTGAATTTCACAAATCAACAATAAATAAATAGCATTTTAACAAAAGAATTAATTTCTAAAACAATACTTAACATCTAAACTTCCAAACACAGAATCACACGCCTGTACAAAAAAGAAAAATTAGCAAAAGCTCCGATTCGCCAGCACCAAAGCCATCCCGCATTGACATGTATTCCCAGCGGAGCTTTCAGAGAGCCGAACGCTTAACCGTGCTTTCAGTGCTCGACTGACCCTAACAGCCGTTAAAATAGAAGGGCCGTACCGTCTCGTGAATTCCATTGCGACCTCCCGCCCGGCCTCTCGCTTGGTCATTAAATTTCTTAGGGCCAAGATTTTTAAGAGAAACATGAACTTTAAAACGTTTTTAAATTTATACTGTGTACTGTTTCTGAAAGAGCGCGCGCCGTAAGCCGGCCCATAATTCAGCTTTTAGTACTAGTAAAGCCTGCTCCTCACCAAATGGACGAGATTTAACTTGAAAACGTCTTGATATAAGCAGCGCTATTTCCCGTCGGATCGCTAAAAAATAAAGCCCGCTAAAACGCGCTCGGCCCTCTTTACCATTTATATTAAAACAAAAATACGCGTCTTCCGCTTTAAAATTTTAATCAGCAAGCCTTGCCTCCGGTTCGATTAGCGGCCGTAAAAGCCGCGGCATCGCGCCATAAATCGGCCTCGCTTTACATATCCCGTATATAAACAAATAACGAAAAATAAACCGACATCATTTTTTAAACCCCTCTTAAAAAAAACCATCCCCCATAAACGCGGACTTTACCGCTTTAATCGGGACAAAATACAGGTCGCAGCCACGAGCCATTACCCAGCGTGCGTCCACCTCAAACAGCAACGGCCTACACCCATAACACAATCAAATAAGAGAGAGAGAGCCGCGGCCAGTGACGCAGCTCCGCTGCGGTCGTCCTCCCGCATACGTGAATATATCCACAGGCGCGCGCTGGGGCCGTTTTATTTCGGCATTATCGGCGAATTGGCCGTCCTCATAATTATTCGGTGAAATTTTCGCCGGCAGAGACAGCTCCCTCCTGTAGCCTCCGGGAGGGCGCATGAATAATTTACGAGCAGGTCGTTAGCCAGGCCCGCGCTCAGGTACCCTGCCGAGGTGTACAGAGAGGAGCCGGGGGTATATAGTCGCTCAAACGCGCCGCTGGGTAATTACACGGCGGTAATCGGGCTCGGGAGCCGCTTATTATCCTGCGCTCGCCTCGCGAGAATTACGCGGGCGTAAGTGCAATTTTGGATGCTGCGCGCTGACGCCGATCGGACGCCCGATGCGCCGAGCTTGAGTTATGGGCTTGGACTTTGCTTTTTGCGGTTGAAGGCTGGGGGGATGGAGGCTTTTGAGTAATGCTTTTGTTTTGGGGGAGTGATGGGGTGAAGATTGAGAGGTGCGGGAGGAGCCTCGTGAATTTAAAGGGAAATTTCGGAGCTAAGAGTTTATACCCGAGGGAGACGTTAAGGTTGATCGAGACACATAAAAAGTGCCGTCTGCGCGGAGTGTCTTGCTTATATACGGTCCGGCTGCTTTTAAAAATCCACGATTTCGAGAATATATATCGGCTTGCGTCATTTTAAACGGGGCTTCGCCGGCTCGTGACTCCGGAGCGCGGAGCCGGCTGAAAGAATAGTCTTGAAAATGACGCCGGAGCTTTTAAAACGTTATCATGGGCCGTGAAATTCTATGTAAATAGAGTCTCTTGCCCTCGCGGATGTAAATTCGAGGCGGCGTTTTTTGAAAAATTTTTCACTCGCCTGCCTCCTCGAGGGACACTTAAGGATAAAGTTGTTGAACTCGATTGAATAACGTAAGAGGAGCTTATCCGCCCCCGCTCCGCTTTTCAGTAGAAGCAGCCGGGGTATAGCGAGACGTGTACACATATACTTGTCGCTCGCGTCGTTCTACTCTACTTTGCTCAAGATGTATTTTGCTGTTTGATAATTGACTGTTTTCTTCTGGGATTAATTAGCGATGGAGCTTGCGAACGTTTTTATATACTTTTTTGCGTATTCATTTGGATAATTAATATTTTTTAATTTTGTAATTTGATATTAAATATGCTTTTTATAAATAATTCAAACTCTTTTCTTTTTGATTTTATTATTTACGGACCTTTTAAAACTTTGAACGTGCTTTTCTGAGATATTGATTAATTTAATTATTTTTTATTTTAAATTATAGATTTATAATAAAAGTGTGCTTTATATAGTTGAAACTGACTTTTCCTTGATTTAATATTTCAGTCTTTAAAAAACTTTTAAAAAGCTTTTCTCGAAAATTGACTTATTTAATTATCAAAATTGACTTACTTTTATCAGAAATTGTAATTTTATAAGAGATAGCTCGCTGTAGAGATAATTCTTAAAATACAAATAATATTGAATGATACCTATTCAGACATTTATTAAACATTAATTTGTTAAAATTATTGAGTAACCGTTATTGCTTGTAGTAAAGCAACGTTAAAATTACATAAATTATTTGAAATCTAATGAATTTTGAAACTAGACAGGCCAACATAGTTTACAATCTAATGAAAGGATGGATTACAAAGCTGTGACCCTTTGGAACGCTTTATTACTCTATATATCTTCGCTTACATGTGAATTAGATCTGTATATAAACGATCCGTTCTGTTTCAAAGTACAACTGCAAATATTAGATTAAAACGCGTAAGCCTGTGGCTATTAAAATCCATTCAATACGTATATATATTCCATCCGTAAAGTTAGTTTTTTTAAGTTCAACAATAAAAGAGAAAAAAACAAACGCGAAACAAAAACTTTAGATTTTTCCACCCCCCCGTAAATTCGCGTTCAACCATCCCGCGCCTCCCTTAAAAATACACGCAACCGCCCCCCCCCCCCCCCCCCTCTCCACAATTGAAACGCAGTTAACGCTCAAAAAAGCAACCCATTCCGCTTAATTAAGCTCCGCTCCACAAACCGCCTCCTCCATTACACCCCAACCACCTCCCTCTTACCTCCAAAATCAGCCGATCCCCCATTCAAAATCATCCGTGTTTTTCCACGCAACGATCCGCCCGCTGATTCGAGCCCATCAAAACTTTGTCACATCACGGCGAGCCTATTCACCGAAAGAACTGGGGCGCGCGCCGACAAAACCTCGCCGGCATCACTGGGCTGGCTGCGAAAACATTCCCAGCCAGCCGAGCGCGACTGATTGAATCAGAACGTCAATTCTGGCGCTCGGCCGCGCCACGCTTAATCTCGTTATGAAAGAGCCGCCAGACACTCTGGATTTCCATTGGCGCACTTGCAAGTCTAGGAGTATACATGCTCGCCACGCGTGTAGGTATATATAGATCCCAGCGCGACTGTCTGAAGGAAGGTGTAATTGAATTATTCATATAATGGCCGGCTGTGTAAGCGCTGGGACGTTTGAATATTATCCGCTTCGGGATGGATGTGTGCGCTTGTCATTCTGATAATTGAGGGATTTCGTTTGGGGATGGTTCGGGCGAGGGTATTTTCGAAATTAAGGGGAGAGGCTGAGTTTGCATCGGACATAGATTGGCTTTCGGAGTGCTATTATTAATTATGTATCGCGGGCTGGATATGCGGTGATCGGCTGATTAAATTAAGATCGAAGTGAGTGATGAGCTGACAGCGGGTGGGGAATCGTGTGGATCCAGAAATATTTTTGAGTTATTTGATTATGGGATAGAGGCGGGGAGATGGCGTATAGGTGCTTTAATAATGCGCAGTTAAGTTAGGCTAATGCGATTTCGGAAAATTATATCTTATTAAACGCGAGCGGTTTGATATACGCGGTATTAGCTTGCTTTTAGCTACTCTAATAATTTTCTGGTAAAAGCGAATAGCAAACTGTTTTAGATCCGGTTACGTTGAACCTCATCATAAAGCAGCGCGCATTAGAGTTTACGATACGCTGCGTTCATAGTTCACGTTTGTGCGCTAAAGGTGTATGAAATTTCCGAACGCGCGTCCGTCCGGACTCGGCCGGTTTCTACTTAAACACTGTGTGAATATTTCGTCTTTGAGAATATTTTCATGTTAATTAAAACGCGACGCGTTCGATATATTTTCTGTCTTATTAATTTGAGAATTCGCTTGTCTATAGTGCCGATAGTTGGAAAGATCAAAGACTCTTGATTACTCAAAGACTTTCGTCCGAGAAAAGAAAAGCAGGCGCGAGCGCAAGGAAAAAGGAACAGTAGATAGAAACCGAGTGATAAATCTCGACTCGTCAGTGCAGTAGAGATTCTATTGACTCACCTCTCTCGAAGAGTGTATATAAATAAGCATTAAACCGCGCCGTTAAATCAATTACCATCGGATTTAAAATTAACCAAGCGCCTCGCTCGCTTCGTCGATGCATTCTTAATCCAGGTCATCGAGTATCTTAAAACATTCTCAACAAAGTCGCGCGAAATCTCCGATAAATGCCACTCAACCCTATCATTTTTAAAGCCATTTGCAAAAACTCCCACCTCGCTCGTCTTTTTATCCGCTCGAGCCGATCTTGATTTGCTTAAGCGCCTTACACCCACCTAGCTCGCTCTTATCTAAAACTGCAGTGCGGCTGGGACCTGCCTACTCGAATTTAAGCAACTTTCCTCTCCGCCCGTGTACACAAAGATGTTTGACTTCGAGCAGCGCAGCTTCTGATTTTAACGTTTGACTTTTGCGCTCGCGACTCTGCCCTAAGAACTGTGCTCTCCAGCCCCAGCTCTCTAATTGCAAAAAGCGCGGGATAATGAAAAAGTTTCGCCGAGCGGAAACTGTTTCACGCTGGGAGAGGTGGAGGGGGAGGCTAGTTATGTACGAAATCGGACGATCGATCGCGGCCTTGTAACCATTAGGCGCATCGTAAACGCGGAATAACGGGACGCTAGAGTAGCGAGCTGGAAAAGTAGTCCGTTCTAAGAGCGATTGTCTAGACTCGTGCTTCGTGTTTCAGGGGGATATATATATATTTAGGATTTTAATAACGGCGGGGAGGTTAATTAAGAGGCTAGGTGCGCGCTTTGACGGCGATGCAATGAAGTTTCATCGGGCAATTAAGAAAACAGGCGGAGCGCCGAGCGTTGCAATATTATTATCTTTAGAGAATGGCAGGGGCATGTCGTCATTTATTGTTTTCTCTTTGCGCGCCTGGATAATATGCGAGCGCGGCTTATCCTTGGCTTATCGGCGCGCGGATTGAATTTTAAGCGCATAAATCGTGGCTAATGTTGAGCGATGATCAGATACGGATGGATTTTAATCTGCGAGTATTTGTTTTGCAAGACGTAATTATTGTCCTGGTTTCATTGTTTTGCGATGCTGTTCACGTAATTTACGAATGATTCACTGCGCGTATAAGTTAAATTCTACCATTTATTATTAATATAATAAAAGCTTAACTGTTAATTAACAAAAGCAGTCCACTTAATTAAACAATCAGTCAAAGATTAAACGACTCTTGCAACAGTTATTTACTCGACAAAATCCAGCCCGAGCTCCCGACTCTATTTACGAAACGAACTTCGCTAATCGAGTAAAATAAAAACGCAATATCACAAGCGAGGAATCCGTCAAACTTATATACACCACAGCTCACCGCTCGAAGTGGAAGCAGCCTCCGGCCAGCCCCCCCCTAGGCTCGGAATGAATTTTTTACGGCGCAATAACTTGACAATATTTTCCAATTTCGCAGAGCCCTCAATTAAGCGCGCCTCCGAAGGCGAAAAATCCACGGCGCGTATCTACTCTTTTATCGCCGGCTTTGTTTTCGAGGCGCATTAAAATTTTACACACCCACGCGCCGCCCCGGCGAGCAGCCGAAACAGCCCCCGCGATTTAAAAAACAGAGCCGCAGCTTTTTCCCTTCTTCAAAAAAGAAAGTCGAGTTTTGCAAAAAAAAACTCGCGAATTTCCCCTCGGGGGGGCCTCGATATATACACCTCTCCACTCGTCGGTCTGAAAAATTCCCGATGAAAAGCGCGCGTGTATTCAGGAGAGCGTCGGGGCGCGCGCTGTGTCACGGGCGGCAGTTTCTGGGGGCGAGCGCTCGGCGCAAATGAATAATTTCATAAGTCCGAGTCCCCAGCCTGCTCGTCCGGGCTCTGGAATAAAGTAGCGTGTTCTGTGCCGGTGCGCTCGTAAAAAAAAGAAGAGAGGCAGGAGAGGCTAGCGCCGGGTAAGGAAGCGAGCGTCGTTTAAAAAATCACAAAGAAAGCCGGGGACTGCGGGAGTCTGAGTAAAAGAGCCGGCGACGGGGGCGAGCGAGGAACGCGGAAGTCTATGAGAAAGGCGAGTCAAGTGTCTCTCGGGTGGCTCTCTCTCTCTCTCTCTCTCGCTCGACGACGAGAAAGAGATTACAGACGTAGAATCTCTCTCGCGCGGGGGAGAGAAAGGAAAATTTGGCGAGAAAAAAAAATGAGAGAAGCGAGCGTTAAACGAGAAATCCAAAGAAATCCAGGAGCGCGCAGGCCACAAAGGCTCGGAAGCTTTGCTATAGGGGGAGAGATAAGAAGGCGAACTTGCCGCTAGCTGTACAGATAGTCTGCAGAGAGGAGCGCGACGTTATATAGCCGAGAGAGAGAGAGAGAGAGAGAGCTGTATGTATGAGCGCGCGCGCGTGCGATCCGCAGTTTCCGAAGCAGAAGTCTCGAGGCCTTGTCTCATGAATAACGTAGCAGCAGTAGCGGAGAGGAGACTGCATTAGAATATTCCCCGGGCGTATAACGAATAAGGAGCAGCTCGCGCGCGCGGCGCAGCCATTGTTATTCATCCTCTTAGCGCTCGCCCTCCTCTCTCTCTCTCTCTCTTATCCGTATCTGAATCCTTACTGCGAGTGTATAAAGAGAGCCGGGCAAATGAAACGTTTTCGGCGCGCGCCGCTGCAAACCGCGGCTCTTCTATACAGAAAGGAAGCCGGATAATGGAATTAGGCACTCGGTGAGCGAGCTTTGCAGCCGCCTCTTTTTATGCGCGTATACCTGCCTTTAATATTTCAAGCGAGGCTCCAAACGTACTTACCCCCGCACCCTCTCCTATCTCTGATTTCCAGACGAGCGAGTGTATACACGTACCTACTCCAAGGCTAGCTGGTGTATACTATACACTGAGTGCTGGCTGCTGCTTCTTTTTTTTAAGCGACCCCTTTGACGCGCGCGCTGCCGGACTCTCCTGCTGCAGCTTTCTTTTAATCGAAGCCCGCGCAAGCTCGCCCTCTTTTCGGCCTTTTATCTCTATCTCTTCCTTTTGCCCGATGCACTACTCGCCCCCCGTCTGTACACAAGTCGAGAGATAGAGTCTGGAAAGCGAAATTCAAGGCGGATGAGTTTCCTTCTTGTTTGGGGCTTGTTAAAGGATCTTCTCCGGAGGAGCCTTCCTTTTTTCCCGGCGGCCCGCTTTTTGCGTCTGCGCCGAACCGCTGAAAGAGCCCAGCGTAATTAAGCGAATAACGGCGCTCGCGCTTTTTAATTCATGCCGCGCGATGTCTCTTATACCTTTTTTTCTTTAATACGCCGACTATCTTTCTGCTGCAGGTGGTGTAGGGGCACGCAGCAAAGGCCACTTGATGCGTTGAAGATGCGCCGAAAGCCGAGCAACGGTGGCCGCTTCGCCTGCGCCGTTGCGTGGGCGACGACCTGCTGCCTCTTCCTGGGCCTGCTCGCCTCATCACTAGACTCCGCCGCTGCTGCTGGTAAGTTTTATCCTGCCTTTCTGCGCTACTTTTTTTCTCTCGCTTTTTGTTTTTGTTTATGCGTTTGCTTTTACGCGCCGGGGCTTCGGTCCTCGTCCTGTGAGCGCGGAGATGAGCGAAAGCCGCGGGCCAAGTTTATCGGGGAGCTTTTGTGGAAGCTGCTGCGAGCTTGGTTATATGCTCATGTTTTATTTACGGGATTTTTTTTTTTTTTTTTTTTCTGTTTTTTTTTGTTCTTC